>JANAVB010025798.1:5444893-5469893 GCA_029216955.1 Iris pallida
TCAATGAAAAAGTCCACTTCTATTTTAAATGTGTCATTCAATTTCTCTGCGTACTCTAACTTGATGTTGTGTTTCGGATAACCTTATGACTGTGCCTTGTGCGATCGTAACTTAGGTTCACACGACATCACGCCCGGGGGACGACTATCGATTCTACGGAATCGGAGCATGACATAATGGTATCAGAGCACGGCTTTACATCCTTTGTCCTCGCGTCTAGAGTTCCAAACCTTTGACCTCGCATCGATGAGATACGTTGTTCCATACAATGAGTCCGTAATATTTTGTGACTGATGTGTTTGCCTTCGTATCGCAGAAGTGACGGAACCCATGGTCGAGCAAGAACAGAGCGCTTCAAGCGGCTCTAGTAGTTCGTATCGTCCACGGGCCGAACCTTCTAACGATACAATCGAAAGGATGCTGCACATGATGGAGGCACAGCGAAACCAGTCCGAGAACCGACATCAACAAGTAGAGGAACGACAGGCCCAGTTCGAAGCTCGCTTCGAAGCTCGCTTTGATGCACATGCCAAACTTTAGCAAAAGTAGTTAGATATCCTACAGCAGATCGTCCAGACAATGGCGGCCAATGAAAATTCTGCGACTGCGCCTACCGTCACTGCACCTACTGCCACCGGGCCGACGATCCAACCCATTGAAGTCGACACGGCGGAGCCCGAGCATCAACCAGCGACACTAAAAAAGTACAACTTTGAAGTGTCAGAATTCAAGAAGGCGTGCCGCACTTCCTTCAGCGGCACCGAGGGTCCTTCCATAGCGATCGACTGGTTGGAAGAGCTGGAAGATCACTTCGAGCTTCTCGGCATTGAAGAGTCGAAGCAAGTCGCCTGCGTACAACTTCAACTACGGTTGAACGCGCACGACTGGTGGGCCGTGCGCAAGCGAGCGATCCGACCGGACAACACCACCGCATCGATCTCTTGGGCCACGTTCCGCAAAGCTTTCGAAGTCCGGTACCTTCCGCCAGCCGTTCTTCAAGCGAAGGAGAATGAATTCATGCAGTTGAAACAAGGGAGCAGGACAGTGGAATAGTACGTCGCAGAATTCAATAAGTTGTCTAAGTTTGCTGGCCAGTTTCTGCCTACTGAAGAGTGCCGTGTGCGACGGTTCGAAATGGGTCTGCGACACTCTATTGGTACGCATGTCGGGGTCCCGGAGTACAAGACCATGGGCGAGGCTCTGAACCACGCTCTCCGCCTTGAGAGCATGCATCCTTCCGGTGCTGCCGACGTTGTGCGTCACTCCAATCACAAACGTCCTAGCTATACGGGAGGCAACAATCACGCATCAAAGCGTCCGAACCATGGCGGTTACCAGGGACATAACTCATCATCACGATGTGCCAAGTGCGGTTCCCTTGGGCATGAGGCGAGCAAGTGCTTTGTCGTCGAGGGGGGATGCTTCTTTTACGGAGAAAAGGGTCACTATAAACAAGATTGCCCCCGGAGAGGGAATCGTAACGCCCCACCACAACAACACCGCCAAGAGAATCGAGGACAGGCGCCTCGACCTCCTCCGACCACTCAACCTGCACCGCAATATGGACAAGATCGTCGCCCCAACACTCAGGGCCGCGTCTATGCCATGACTCGAGATGAAGCGCTGGCATCAGATACAGTAGTGTCAGGTATACTAAAATTCAATAATGTGCCTGCTCGTGTGTTATTTGATTCAGACGCTTCACATAGTTTTATATCGGCGGACTTTGCCGCCGAGCACAAATTTTCTGTAATATCATTAGATCTCGACCTTAGTGTAAGCACACCTTCGGGCACACCAATTCTCATAAACTTAGCTTGCGTCGGCAGGATTATCTGTATCGGCGGTCAAAAGATCGGTCTGGACGTGATAGTTCTAGACATGAAGGACTTTGACATCATTCTGGGAATGGATTGGCTCGGGCCGTACAACGCAACCATAGATTGTGCTGAAAAGAAGGTCACATTCCGCATACCAGGAGTGCCTGAATTCTGCTACTCGTGTGGTGAGGCGTCGCCGACCTGCATGGTGATCTCCGCAATATCTGCTCGACGGATGCTGCATTCAGGGTGCGAAGGCTATCTAGCTTCCGTTCGAGACATACGACATGATGGTGCAAACGCGGGAGAGACCGACGTTGTGGCAGAATTCCCAGACGTATTCCCGGACGAGCTACCCGGCATGCCGCCCGATCGAGAAATAGAGTTCACCATCAACACATTCCTCGACACCCGGCCGATCTCGAAGGCTCCGTACAGAATGGCCCCTGCAGAATTAAAAGAATTGAAGGCACAACTTCAGGAATTGCTCGACAGAGGGTTTATACGTCCGAGTGTCTCGCCGTGGGGTGCACCCGTGCTGTTCGTGAACAAGAAGGATGGATCGATGCTACTGTGCATCGACTATCGGGAATTGAATAAAGCCACCGTCCGAAACAAATACTCCCTGCCCCGCATCGACGACTTGTTCGACCAGCTCCAAGGTGCAACGGTGTTTTCAAAGATCGATCTACGATCGGGTTACCACTAACTCAAAGTCAAGCCAGATGACGTACCAAAGTCTGCCTTCCGCATTCGTTATGGCCACTACGAGTTCTTGGTAATGCCGTTCGGTCTGACAAACGCTCCTGCCGTCTTTATGATTCTAATGAATTGGGTGTTCCGTCCGTTTGTTGACAAGTTCGTAGTAGTCTTCATCGACGACATCCTCGTCTACTCAAAGGATCGAGCGCAACATGCAGAGCATATGCGGACGGTACTCCAAACCCTTCGAGAGAATCAGTTATATGTGAAGATGAGCAAGTGCGAGTTCTGGCTGAACAGCGTCTCATTCCTTGGGCACATCATCTCCGCCGCGGGCATCGCAGTCGATCTGAAGAAAGTCGAGGCAGTTGCTGATTGGAAACGGCCCGCATCAGTTAGCGAAATTCGAAGCTTTCTAGGCTTGGCGGGATACTACCGATGCTTCGTGAAGGACTTCGCGAAGATCGCATCGCCGTTGACTCGCCTCACCCAGAAAGGAGTCACATTCAAGTGGTCAGACGACTGTGAAGCTTCCTTCCAGGAGCTCAAACAACGGCTCGTTTCGGCCCCGATACTTGCTCTTCCTGAAGGGACGGAGGAATTTCAAATCTTCAGCGATGCTTCTGGCCAGGGCTTGGGGTGTGTGCTCATGCAGCGGGATAAGGTGATATCTTTTGCTTCCCGGCAGTTGAAGCCGCATGAGAAGAACTACCCCACGCACGACCTAGAACTACCGGCAATTGTGTTCGCGTTGAAGCTGTGGCGTCACTATCTCTATGGCGTGGTGTGCATGATTTATACGGACCACAAAAGCCTCAAGTATCTCTTCACCCAGAAAGAACTGAATTTGCGGCAGAGGCGATGGCTCAAACTAATCAAAGATTATGACTTATCAATCGACTACACGCCGGGCAAGGGAAATGTGGTAGCGGATGCGCTGAGCCGGAAGTACTTAGTTTTATTATGTATCAACGACCGACTGCTGCGTGACTTGGAAGGAATGGGCATCGAGCTCCGAGTTCGTTTCAGAGACGTGAAACTGGCACAACTGCGGGTAGAACCAAGCCTACTGGAGAGGATCAAGTCTGCACAGAAGGACGACCCCTACCCGGAGAAGATGCGGAAGCTGATATCGACAGAAAAAGCGTCCGACTTTGCAGAGGACGAGTCGGAAGTGTTGTGCGTGAAGGGATGGCTATGCGTACCGGACGACGCAGAACTTAGAAGGGAGATAATGTCGGAGGCACATTATGCAAAATATTTCTTGTATCCTGGCAGCACCAAGATGTATAAGGACCTTCGCGTTGTCTTTTGGTGGCACGGCATGAAGAGGGACGTAGCGCTCTTTGTATCAAAATGTATGGCCTGTCAGCAAGTCAAAGCCGAGCACCAGCGACCGGGCGGGAAGATGCAGAACCTCGCCATTCTAGAGTGGAAGTGGGATCATATCACTATGGACTTCGTCGTTGGCTTGCCGAGGACGCCACGGGAAAATGACGCCGTCTGGGTCATCGTCGATCGACTAACCAAGTCAGCGTACTTTATCGCCATCAAAGTTACTTGGAGCGTCGACCGCCTTGCTCAGATATACCTTGATAAAATAGTTCGGCTGCACGGGGTCCCAGTTTCTATCGTCTCTGATCGGGATGGACGGTTCGTAGCACACTTCTGGAGTAGTCTACATTCAGTACTGGGGACCAAGTTGAAGTTCAGCTCAGCTTATCATCCTCAGACTGACAGCCAAACAGAGCGGGTGAACCAAATTCTCGAAGACATGTTGCGACTCTGTGCGATCGACTTGAAGTCAAGTTGGGACGTCCATCTACCGCTGGCCGAGTTTGCATACAACAACAGCTATCAGTCCAGCATCCAAATGGCGCCGTATGAAGCTTTGTACGGTCGGAAGTGTAGATCGCCCATTTGCTGGGATGAAGTCGGAGAACGGTAGATACTTGGTCCAGAGCTGGTGGAGCAGACCGTGCAGAAGGTCAAGATAATACAAGAAAGATTGAAGATAGCACAAAGCCGGCAGAAAAGCTATGCCGACACGCACCGACGCCCCCTCGAGTTCTCGGAAGGCGACCATATATTCCTGAAGGTGATGCCTATGCGTGGAGTTTCCAGGTTCGGTGCGAAGGGGAAATTGAGCCCAAGATTTGTTGGCCCGTTCGAAATATTGAAGCGAGTCGCCCCGATAGCTTACCAAATTGCCTTGCCGCCTGCGTTGTCAGAGGTACATGACGTCTTCCATGTATCACAATTGCGAAAGTACGTGCATGATCCGAGCCATGTGGTGGATTTGGGTAAGCTGGACCTGAAGGCGGACTTATCATATGTCGAAGAGCCGGTGCAAATCTTGGAGCGCAAGGATAAACTCCTCCGCAACCGTGCTATTTCCCTCGTCCGCGTCCTCTGGAGGAACCATTCGGTCAAAGAGTCGACGTGGGAGCTTGAGTCAGAAATGAAGGAAAAGTTCCCTTCATTGTTCTCGTAGAGGTAGGTTCTATTTTAAGTTCCGAGGACGAAACTTTTTCTTAGTTGGTTATGGTGTAGTGCCCCGTCCCTACATCGTGCCCCGTACTTTGTCCACGGGGTGCGCGAGAAAGGAACACTGTCTCTATCGATTCGGTCGGGACCGATAGGTCGGAATCGACCGAGTCGATCGAACGAGAATGGTTGAATTAAGATCCATTCCTCGTTATGGAATGTCTTCTTCAAAATCAAGTCCCATATTCAGCGGGTTGCGCCTCGAGGATTGACTCTGCGGCTGAGTCGGGAGAGACCTCCCGTTGCTCTGCTTTTCACGCCGCTTGCGTTGGTTTTGGCTTTATTTTCTGAATGCGCTTTCGTGAATGTTTTCGATGGTTTTTGTGGCTTGCATTTCGAACTCGCATTTCCTATCGAACTCCTTGAATAATGCAGTGTTCTAATCGGTTGCTTGTACGATTTTAGGTAATCGCATAGGCGACGTCTAGCGCGACCAACAAGTTCTCTCGCCGAAGTAAACTCAAGGTGAGTGGCTGACCCTTCTCTTCTCGACCCTCTTCTTAGGTAAAATCGATAGTGTTGTTGTGAATGAAAGGATAAATACAAGGGCACGAACACGGGAAAAATGATTGAGTTTTCAAAGAGAATGTAGGCTATGTCTTAATAACTAAAAAGGAAAAATATATCTTCACACGGTTATGGACAACTTGTCGACAAGGCGATAGTTTGCTCGAGCGACAACCCGAGGCCACGGGACCATTTCGGCCTAGGAGGAAACAGGGTATAGTCGTGCATAAGATTTCAGCACAGGTTAAGCGGAGACTTGCAACGGAGCTAGTTACTTGCGTTGAAAGGATCTTGATTAACAAAACTATACGTCCAGGATGACTTGTGATGCCAGTGACCAATCACACGTACATTTTGTACTTAATATGAAAGATGTTAACAATTGACCGGAAAGAACATGGTAAGTTTCATAAGGCGCAACACGGTCCGCCGGGGATAAGTTTCGAAGTAAATTACATTATGCTTGTCATTGCACGTGTGGAATTCTATTAGGATGGTTAGAAACATTCATGAACTAAGTCATATAAACTCATTCAACCAAATGAGAGCTTGGAATTTAACTTGCCACGCACCAGTACAAAGTGTAATGTACTGATCCTCGCTCTCCACGTAGGTACCCCGAACCACGAAGGGCGTGCCACTTAAAATCTCAAGGCGGCGTGGACAATTTTAAAGCCTCGTCCGTGTAAAGGCTTATTTCTAAATTCCTTTTGAAGACTCCGCATTCAGTACAAAAGAAGACCAATGGCGACTCGGCTTCCCTCGATCGTAGGTAGAAATGTGTAATGGTTTTTGCTTGTAAAAAGGGATGTAATGTATGGAACGACTATCTCATCGGCGTTCATTTTGTAAGTCGAGTCATATTGTAGCCCGTGCGGTAATGAATGTAATGAAGTCAATGTAAATAAAGTTTTATCAATAAAAAAGTCTACTTCTATTTCAAATGTGTCATTCAATTTCTCTGCGTACTCTAACTTGATGTTGTGTTTCGGATAACCTTATGACTGTGCCTTGTACGATCGCAACTTAGGTTCGCACGGCATCACGCCCGGGGGACGACTATCGATTCTACGGAATCGGGGCGTGACACCGCGCCCCCAGCGCGCGGCCGAGCCAGTCTCCGACTCCGCTCTTTTCTCTTCCCGGCACCGATCCCAAATTAGCGTCGGAGATGCCGCTCGCGGTGTGCCTCCGTCCATCGTGCTCGGTGAAGCACCACCGCCTCACTGCCGTCGTGCCTCTCCGCGAGCCTGGTCGTCGCCTGGCGTCGATCTCCGCGTTGCGTGCCGCCGCCTTCATCCCAGGTGGCCGCGCCTCTCCGACCCGGCCTCCGCCGCTCCTCCGCCAGCCCCGCGAGATCGCCGCCCGAGCCGCCTCCTCCGCTTTGGGACGCGCGCACCGACGCCTCTGTGAACTCCTCTCTCTCTCGACCTCCCCTCCCAATTTCCTTTTCTCTCTCCTCTCTTACTTCTAACTCTCTTAAAAAGGAAAGAAAAGAACAGTAGCTGCAGTTTTTAGTAAACTTATTATTATTATTATTATTATTTTTATTATTTTTATTATTATTATTATTATTATTATTATTATTATTATCATTATTATTAGTTATAAATACTGTTAAATTATTATCATTATTTTTACTGTCATTATTATTATTATTATTATTATTATTATTATTATTAAGTAATCAATTTCTTTATTAATAGGGCTTAGAAATGAATATGTGTAAATATTTATAATATGGTTATCATTTTATTAAATTTTAGTATTTGTTATACAAAATTTTTGTTGACCAGAAAAATATATTACGAAAATTTTGCTTTCAAATGATAAATTGTATTCCAGTATCTTTAAAGTAAATAATTAAATTTATGAGTTTTCTATTTTTACAAACTTTTAGCCCAAAACTATTCTTGCATTTTAAAAAGTATTTTCTCAAAAGGTCTTTTACTCTTAAAATTCTAGTTTCTCATGAAAATCATAATAATTTCAAATTGGTGTACGAATAATTATTTTCACAACTTTTTCTCGATTAACACCAATAAGGACTAAATCGTATTTTTATTTCTCATGAATTTTAACCCCTACACATCGATCTCGGCCTTTGGACTATCTAGGACTTGTCAGAAACATCGCACCACATCAGGCGACATACCAGGCAAGATACCATGTCATAATTTACTGTTTATAATTAGTCTGTATTTTATTTATTGCACATCACTGTGTATTTATTTATAGTTCTTTTAGCGGTACCATTATTACAGTTCCTGATCTAGTACCGGCATAGTGATATTAGATGTACTTTGTTATTATCCTTTGATTACATATGTACTTAGAGATAAGAGACTACCGTTTGTACTGTATTGCATTGTAAACTCCCAATATTTTCTAATTATTTTAGTATTTTAAAAATTATTTTTAATATATTATTTAGCATTGAAGAGGTAGTTGGTATATATGGGTATGTTTATTGGCATATATATATATATATATATATATATATATATATATATATATATATATATATATATATATATATATAATGTATATAATCACATAAAATTCCTATAAATGTAATTAAGTAACAAAAATGTGTGCTTGATATTTTAAGTGCTACTAAATATAGTCTACAATTATTATTTAAGATTTTTGTTACTTAATTACATTTATAGGAATTTTATGTGATTATATACATTATATATATATATATATATATATATATATATATATATATATATATATATTTATATATATATATAGTAATAAAAAGAAAAAAAAATATATCCAGTGGTGGTCGGCCCAAGGGGGGGGGGAACCGACCACAGCAGGTGTTTAAGGAAAAAGAAAAAGAAAGGAAAAGAAAAAGAAAGGAAAATGAAAAGAAAAGGAAAAAGAAAAGAAGAAAAAAGAGAGTATATAAGCAACTAACCCACCCACGTGAGTGGGCAGGTCCCACACACCCAAATTTCTTGCTGCGTGCAGCAGCAACTCACCCCAAACGAACCCAATTCGTGGATTCTTAATTCCTAAACCCATTAGTATTAGGTTTTTGTAACAACTTGTTATATATGTAACTTTTTTCACAAACCTCAAAATCCTAAACTTCCAAAACGAAAGATGGGGCCGATCATACCCTCTTTGCCTACGAGTTCGTTTCACCAGTGGCAGAGCTTTGTGCACGACGAACGGAGCATCAGAATTAAGTCCCTTGTCACCCACAGAGCAGTTTTCCCACTCAAGGTACCCTACTTCCCTACGACGTAACTTTTTACTCGTAGCACCGATTTTCGATCCGTATGATTTTTTGGAAAGTAGACTTGACCCTCTTCGAGATCCTCTAGGTAGATTTCAAAAATTACCCATCTACTTGCTCGAAAAATCGAGACGAAGTTGAACAAAAATCTGTTTTCTGTAATACTAAAAACTGTTTTAAAACGACAACTTGTCGGTCAATTTTTTTGTTGTGCAGTAAAGTATTGTAGAAAATAATTGAAACCAGTAAAAGACAACATAACCGAGATCGCAATGCATCTTCTGGATCGTTGTTTCGATTAGCGTGTAAAAAGTAGATCGATGTTGAAATTGGAGAAAAACCTGTGTTAATTTATATTAATTTTCTGAATTTTGTCCGATATGACGTGCGCCCCGACAAACCGGGCGACGTGGTCACGTGCTATACACATCAAAAGGTGCATATGGACGTTGTCGACATGTGGGAACTGACAGAACTCAGTTTCGTCGTGTGTGCGCGACAAAATCAGTCCGTATCCGTCGAGATACCCCTGTATCGCCAATTTGCAAACTTTGCCCTAACTTCGTGTACAGTCGTCGATTCGAGACGAAACTTATGCCAACAGGTCCGGATCGAAATTCTGGTCCTATGTGCCAATTTTGGTTTGATTCTGAGAAGGTCGAATCGGAATCCCTTTTTGGCGGGCCCGCGACCCACTCAAACGGGCGATTTTGTACACGCTTCATCGGAATCCAAAACTGGACATACCGTTGAGTTCCTCTCCTCAAACTGAATCCGTAGACATGTAGTTTGATGACTTTAGATACCATAGACTTTGGCATGCATTTCGGTGCAAAGCGGGTCCAACGGCGAACATCGTTTTGACCCGAAATTATGATTTTGCCCCTGTTCCAGAATTTGACTTTTGGACAGGCATTTCCTATGTATATCTTTTACATCGAGTGCATTTTTTATGTTTGTTTCAGCGACCGGAGTTGTTTGAAGATTGTGACGTTTCTTGGCTGACATTGTGATTACCTGGACTTGCCACTTTGTACCATCAGGCAAGATACCTTGCCACCTTACTATGTGATTATTATATTTCTTATTTTCAGTTATTATTTTCAGCATTTCTTATTTCTTGATATTTAAACTGTGCGTCCAAGTCACACTTGGGTGCAAGCGACTCTATCGGTCGTTTTTCTTGCTTTAGTTATTTCTCTTGCATTGACTTAGTCTGGTGACCACCCATTGATGTTAAGGTATTGGTATATCTCATACGGCCTTGACACTTGTTGTATCACGTGATGTGAGTCACATGTAGGACACGTATCCGCGTAGTCGGCTGGCCACCGATACGTATGGAGCGTGCGACGGATAGGGGTAACAGCCAATAGAATTGCATGCTAGAAGACTTGGCGGTTACTAGAGGTACATGTCTGTCATGGAGATGATGATACTAGGCATTAGGTGGGGAGAACAACACCTGACATATGAGCTTCGATTGTATTTCCCTTGTAACCCGGAAGCTCCGATGGAGATATGGGTTTGTTTAGCCTCTCAGGTTTGCCACTGTCGTTCTTGGAACGTCATGCGCTTGGTCACTGGTGCCCAAGAGGGGACTATACCGGATCCTATATTCAGCCAGGGCTCATGCATCGAAGGATTGTATCTCAACTGAATTTTCACAGTAGAATGGTCAGAAACCCGATTGCATGCATATTTTTTCTCTTACTATATTATCACAGTTTATATGGCATGGTGTTTTATTATATCTTGCTACGTCCCTCTGAGGACCTGGTTATCTCTCCAGGGTTAGACGATTTTTCACAGGAGTACGGAGCGGAGTTGGAGCTATCCTACATCGATGACGAGGCAGTTTCTTTTGACTTCTAGTCTATTTCTTATCTGAGACAGTTGTAGACATTATTTTTACATCTCATTTCTTTCTATTTTGCGGAGGTTGGACTCTGATTTAGTGAGACTATTTTCATAGTTGTTTGGAGTGAGCATGTTCACCCGGCTATCTTTTGATACTCTTATTTATTTATTTGGACTCTATCATCTTTTGTGTTGAGCTGTGATGAGATTAGATTATATTATTCTGGCCTATGATTATTTTATTATAGCTTATGTGCATATATGAGGATTCCACATATTGGAGTATTTTTCGTATATGTGCAGCTGGCATGTTCACGTACTTGGTCCTACGTATTTTGGGACTGGGGCGTTACATGTTTTTGTGGTGGCCCACGCAGGTCAACGTTAATATTGTTGGGTTACATGAATGTGCCCAACAAGCCTGTATATAGGAATAGGAATATCTCATCCAGAGCTACTACTACCTCTTGACTTTCGATCTTTTTGAAACTTTCTTGATTATTTGATTTACCTCATATCTAATCTTTCCTAATATCAACTTATCTTCCTCGTGCCAATAATATGCATTTGAGAAGCGGACGCACTTCTGCCTTGGCCCTCACATCTGGTGAAGAGGCTACTTCGGAGGGACAGAATCCTCCCATGACTCCAGCGACACCATACCAGCCAGGACAGTCGCAGCCTACTACGACACCGACGATGGAGTACCCAGAGATCGTAGCACCCCCAGGCAGCCAGGCTGGACCGACCACTACTATACCCCCGGAAGGGAATGTACTACTGCCTCCACCACCACCATTCCCTCAGCAGTTTCCTCCACAGTCGGGACCTCAGATGCCTCCACCACCGACTGATGGGAGCCCTACTTCTCAGTTTATGTACGCCATGATGCAGGCTCAGTGGCAGCAGACTGAGCTGATGAGACAGAAGATGATGGCAGCATTGGCTAGACCTCCACCACCACCTCCAGTACTAGCACCAGCACCGGCTCTGCATCCTTATGAAGGCTCTATCAAGAATTTCACAGATATGAACCCCAAGGCCTTCAGAGGAACAGAGAAGCCACTTGAGGTGTCACAGTGGCTTATTAGTACAGAAAAGCTACTGAAGGCATCCCAGTTGCCAGCTCGAGATTGGATGACAGTAGTGGACCTACTGTTGGAAGATAAAGCTCACCACTGGTGGAAGGCGGAAGAGAGACGATTAGGCACTGGGATCACCTGGAAGCAGTTCTATGATGCGTTTTATGAGAGGTTCTTCCCTATTCATGTCAGAGATGGTCTCTACGACCAGTTCCTTCATCTGAAGCAAGAAAATATGACAGTTGATGAGTATGACTCAGAGTTCAATCGCCTGAGTCGATTTGGTACGGGATTGATTCTGACCGAGTTAGAAAAGGGGAGGAGATTTCACCAGGGTCTTGCACCAGAGCTCAAGTCTTATACGACTACCCAGTCTCAAGTCTCCCATTCAGCTGTCTTAGAAGAAGCTCGTGCTCAGGAGATTCTTCGTAAGGAGCAGCAGCAGACGTCGAGACGTCATACACCAGCAGTTACACCAGCCGAGCTACTCAGGGTGGACCAATCAGAAGGACCACAGGACAGTACCAGCAGAGGACTACTCCCTACCAGAAGCCCATTTGCTACTATTGTAGAAAGCAGGGTCATATCAGAGATGAATGTTGACTTCGTTTGGGTTTATGTATGAGATGTGGATCAGGACAGCACTTGGCCAGAGATTGTCCTGAGTAGCAGGCTCTAGTTCATGCACATCAGGCCCAGAAGCCCATAGCACCAGCACCTCGTCCACCATTACCACCACAGACAGCTCAGTACCACAAGGACATAGCTCAAGGCCCAGGACAGAACCATGGAAAGGCATTTTCTCTAGCTGTTGAGAATGTAGAGACAGAGGGAGAGGTCATAGCAGGTATAGTTTTAGTTGTATCTTTTCCTGCTATTACATTATTTGATACTGGAGCCACACATTCATTTATAGGCACTAGTTTTGCCATAAGACACAGCATTCCTATCACACCCTTAGCTAAGAATATTAGAATCCTCACTGGAGGAGGAGTTGTACTTGTTAGTGGTGTTTGTAGACTTTGTCCTGTAGTGATAAGTGGCAGAGAGATGATGGCACGACTTCTTGTATTTCCTATGCCGACATTTGATGTGGTTCTTGGAATGGACTAGTTGAGCCAGTATTTCGCTCTCATAGACTGCCATAGGGACAGTATTATCTTTAGACCACCGAATGTGGCAGAGTTTGAGTTCACCAAAGAAGACGAAGAGAGTTGTGATACACCCGCATCGGGGACTCATATGATGACGCATGACACCCCTCAGCACCCTATCATCACTGAGTTCGAGGATGTATTCCTCGAGGAATTGCCAGGACTACCACCTGACCGAGACATTGAGTTTACTATTGAGCTTACACCGGGAGCCGAGCCTATCTCATCTCGAGTTTATCGTCTGGCACCCAAGGAGTTGGTAGAGATGAAGATGCAGATTGATGACCTATTGGAGAAGGGCTTTATTCGTGCCAGTACGTCACCGTGGGGAGCACCCGTGCTTTTCGTGCCTAAGAAAGACGGGACAGTCTGCATGTGCATCGACTACAGAGCATTGAATGCAGTGACGGTAAAGAACAAGTATCCCTTGCCGCATATAGACGATCTATTTGATTAGCTGAGTGGAGCAAAAGTATTCTCCAAGATTGACTTACGATCAGGCTATCACCAATTGAAGGTCCGAAAGGAAGACATTACAAAGACGACTTTTCGATCAAGGTATGGACACTACGAGTTCTTGGTCATGCCTTTCGGTTTGACCAATGCACCCGTAGTCTTCATGAATTTGATGAACAAGATCGTTCACCAGTACTTGGACAAATTTGTAGTAGTCTTTATAGATGATATCTTGATTTACTCCAAGAGTCAAGAGGAGCATGAGCAGCATCTACGGATAGTGTTGGAAACATTGAGGAATGAGCGACTTTTCGCGAAGCTTAGCAAGTGTGATTTTTTTTCTTAAGGAGGTATCCTTTCTTGGTCATGTTGTTATGGGTGATGGTATATCAGTAGACCCAGAGAAGATCACAGCAGTCAAATCATGGCCCGCTCCCACATCAGCTTCAGAGGTGAGAAGTTTCCTCGGACTTACGGGTTACTACCGACGGTTCGTAGAAGATTTCTCTCGAATAGCGGGGCCTATGACTCGATTAACTTGCAAGGATCAGGAGTTTGTATGGACAGACGAGTGTCAAGCCGCTTTTGACGAGTTGAAGAAGTGATTGACCACAGCACCGATCTTGACACTACCATCGGGCCCGGGAGGATTTGTGATCTACAACGACGCATCGGGAAAGGATTAGGTTGCGTATTGATGCAGCAGGGTCGAGTAGTAGCATATACATCGCGACAGTTGAGGGTGCACGAGAAGAATTATCCGACCCACGATCTAGAGCTCACAGCGGTTATCTTTGCTTTGAAGCTATAGAGACACTACTTGTATGACAAGAAAGTTGATATCTACACTGATCATAAGAGCCTCAAGTACGTGTTCACACAGAAAGAGTTGAATATGCGACATCGATGTTGGTTGGAGTTGATGAAAGATTATGAGATCAAGCTTCATTATCATCCGGGCAAGGCTAATGTCGTGGCAGACGCATTAAGCCGTAAGCCTATGGCACACTTTTTGACTACACAGAAGGAATTGATTAGAGACTTGGAGCAGCTTGGTATTGAGATAGTATTGCCTGAAGTAGACGGCGTGTTAGCCAACCTCCAAGTGCAATCATCATTGGTAGAGCACATTATGGCAGCATTGCCCAATAATGCTAGACTTAGACGGCTCAGGGAGAGGACTGAAGCAGGAGAGCAGACAGGATTAAGGATCCACCCCGATGGGACATTGCGATATGGTGATCGCATTTGTGTTCCCAATGGAGAGCTATGGCAGGAGCTGATGGCAGAGGCTCACAATTTGACTTACTCTATTCATCCCGGAGGAACCAAGATGTACCGTGACTTACGACAGTATTATTGGTGGCACGGAATAAAGCGGGAGATAGCTCATTTTGTTGCCAAGTGCTTGGTATGTCAACAAGTGAAGGTGGAGCACCAGAGGACGGCCGGATTATTACAGCCGCTACCCATTCCTGAGTGGAAGTGGGAGCACATCACTATGGATTTCATCACGGGTTTTTCTCGGAGTCCTAGGGGACGTGACGCAGTGTGGGTGATTATGGATAGACTCACCAAGCCAGCCCATTTCTTACCTTTTAGAGTGGGCCAGTCGACAGAGGTATTGGCAGAGATGTATATGGAGCAGATTGTAAGATTACACGGTGTGCCTGTTAGTATTGTGTCGGACCGTGACTCGAGATTTACCTCACATTTTTGGAGGAGTATGCAAGAGAGTTTGGGCACCTGATTGAAGTTTAGCACGACATACCATCCTCAGACAGATGGCCAGTTGGAGCGTACCATTCAGACGCTAGAGGATATGTTGAGAGCGTGCATGCTTTACTTTGGCGGTTCATGGGAGGACCATCTTTATCTTGTTGAGTTTTTCTACAATAATAGCTATCAAGCGAGCATTTAGATGGCTCCATTTGAGGCGTTGTATGGTAGGAAGTGTCGATCTCTTGTTTATTGGAGCGACATAGGAGAGCGACAGCTATTGGGTCCCGAGTTGGTCTTGAGCACAGTGGAGACAGTGAAGAAAATTCAGGGCCACCTGCGAGCAGCGCAGGATCGTCAAAAGCAGTGGACAGATAATCGTCGTCGACCTTTAGAGTTTAAAGAGGATGACCATGTGTTCTTGAAGATATCCCCCACTAGAGGCACGATTCGATTCGGAGGACGTGGCAAGTTGAGTCTAAGGTACATCGGGCCTTTCGATATCTTGGAACGTGTTGGAGAGGTTGCCTACAGATTGGCCTTGCCACCGTCGCTAGAGGGAGTGCATGACGTATTCCATGTATCTCAGTTGAGGAGGTACGTGGCAGACAACAATCATGTGCTCGACCACTCCGATATCACAGTTGGACCGAGTTTGTCGTACGAAGAGCAACCAGTAGGCATTCTTGGTCGTCGAGTGAAGGTGTTGCGGAACCAATTTATACCATTGGTTCGCGTGGCATGGAAGCATCACTCGCCAGGGGAGTCTACTTGGGAGCGCGAGGACGATATCCGAAATCGCTACCCATAGTTGTTCGAAGACGAAGGTATGTCTTGCATTTAAGCTTTTAAATTACTAGTATTTTCCTTGCATTGCATTGATCCCCTGACCTTAGTTTAATTTCGAGGACGAAATTTTCTTTAAGTTGGGTAGGATGTAAACCCCAATATTTTCTAATTATTTTAGTGTTTTAAAAATTATTTTTAATTTATTATTTATCATTAAAGAGGTAGTTGGTATATATATATATATATATATATATATATATATATATATATATATATATATATATATATATATATATGTGATTGTGTGCTTGATATTTTAAGTGCTACTAAATATAGTCTACAATTATTATAAAAGATTTTGTTACCTAATTACATTTATAGGAATTTTATGTGATTATATATATATATATATATATATATATATATATATATATATATATATATATATAGTAGTAATAAAAAGAATAAAAAAAATGCAGTGGTGGTCGGCCCAAGGGGGGAACCGACCACAGCAGGTGTTTAAGGAAAAAGAAAAAGAAAGGAAAAGAAAAAAAAAGGAAGAGGAAAAGAAAAGAAAAAAAATTATATAAGCAACTAACCCACCCACGTGAGTGGGCGGGTCCCACACCCCCAAATTTCTTGTTGCGTGCAGCAGCAACTCACCCCAAACGAACCCAATTCGTGGATTCTTAATTCCTAAACCCATTAGTATTAGGTTTTTGTAACAACTTGTTATATATGTAACTTTTTCCACAAACCTCAAAACCCTAAACTTCCAAAACGAAAGTTGGGGCTGATCATATCCTCTTCGCCTACGAGTTCGTTTTACCAGCGGCGGAGCTTTATGCGCGACGAACGGAGCATCGGAAGTCAGCCCCTCGTCACCCACGGAGCAGTTTTTCCACTCAAGGTACCCTACTTCCCTACGACGTAACTTTTTACTCGTAGCACCGATTTTCGATCCGTAAGATTTTCTGGAAAGTAGACTTGACCCTCTTCGAGATCCTTTAGGTGGATTTCGAAAACTACCCATCGACTTGCTCGAAAAATCGAGACGAAGTTGAACAAAAATCTATTTTCTGAAATACTAAAAACTGTTTTCAAACGATAACTTGTCGGTCAATTTTCTTGCTGTGCAGTAAAGTATTGTAGAAAATAATTGAAACCACTAAAAGACAACATAACCGAGATCGCAACGCATCTTCTGGATTATCGTTTCGATTAGCGTGTAAAAAGTAGATCGATGTTAAAATTGGAGAAAAACCTGTGTTAATTTATATTAATTTTTTGAATTTTGTCCGATATGACGTGCGCCCCGACAAACCGGACGACGTGGTCGCGCGCTATACGCATCGAAAGGCGCATATGAACGTTGTCGATGTGTGGGAACTGACGGAACTCAGTTTCGTAGTGTGTGCGTGACGAAATCAGTTCGTATCCGTCGAGATACCCCCGTATTGCCAATTTGCATGACACAAAAAATGCGATAGATACCCTCGTACCCTCTGTCACGACCCGCTACCCAAATTGTTGGGCCAGGCCGAGTCATGTCCAGCCTACGTTTGAGATAAAACGTAGTAAGCTGTTCTAAAGACAACATGATAAGACTAAATGTGGTAACAGTTCTATAAGTGAATAAAAGTCATAAATGCTCCAAACACAAAAGTCGTCTCATATATAAAAATAAGTCCAAAGTACAAGTGATATGAAATGTAAAACTGGATACATGTCCAGTTACAAAATATGTAGCCTAATACATGACTACACTAAATATCCCAAATAGCTAAGCAAACTAGACGAGTCTCCCCGCAGGAACATCCTCGTATGGCAAAGCCGGGTCCTCGGCAGTATCTCCATAATATATGTCGCAGAGTAACTCCTCCTCAGTAAGGACACCTACAACGTTATCCTGTCAGGACATGAGCAAGTACTGAATCTAGCAAACTAGCATATGAAACATGAAAATGAACATAAGAGGAATAACTGGAAACATGGCATCACATAATCTATCATGGCAAGGACACATATGTCATAGAGACAGATGTATATGTAATGTTTAAAACTGTAGCAGGTACGTGATCGGTCAATAGATGTACAAAGTGCTGGGGCACATGTAAATGAAATGTACATACGTACAAGTGTAAAGGCGGTAGATGTACATACGCACAAATACAGCTTTGAGATAAAGGCCTACGACGCAGTAACATATAAAATAAAACTTTGCTCGGTACTGTAGAGGGGGTATGATCACGTACACTACAATCAGTTTTCCTATAACCCATATTCTAATCATGTGAGAGATACATCAAGACTGTTCTAAGCATGGTAGTAACTGAAAGTACAATATGTGAAATTTTAACTTGCTATCCCAAGGATCAGCATTTAACATGGTTGGATTTGCAGTTCATTGATGTGACAGTATGTAAAGTTTATAGAAAGTACTTGCCTCTAGCAAAGCAAAGCAAAACAAGCTGCAATAAAAGTGCTATAGATGTCTGGTAACTTGTCACTGTAGAAATAAATGCAATAACTTAGTTTTTACACTAAGCTAAAACGCTAAGACACTAATTGGTGAAACACGACTTGTGACTGGGCACCTAGCCAAAATGATGACTCTGGCATAGGAGACCAATGTGGGATAACACACTACTTTAACTAACTTTCTAGGGTCTTTACACTAGTGAGGGGTGAGGTTCAACACGGCTAAAGCTCAAAGTAACACAAAAAGTTACAAGTCGTAATTAATCAAATAAATAAATCAAAAGATCATTATGTTTTAACAATTTTTGAGATAGACAAAAAGCTTAATTTTACAAAAAATAAAGTACCAAAATGATCTTTGCTAATTATAGAAATTTATTATAATTTTTCTGGAATTTATTAACCAGTACAAGTATTTTATAAAAATCAGTTTTCCTAAGTATACAGAAAATGAGTTTTGGTTTCATATGCCAAACTAGTGGCAAAACAGTAAATTAAATACTACAAAAATTATACTAAATTAGCTAAATTAACATAGTATCTAAATACTATTTTTCCAGAATTTTAACAGTACTTTAAGTATTTTTAGAAATCCAAAAACAGCATTGAACACAATTGAAATTAAATAATTAATTATCTACGTATTTTGTCCATGTATATAATTTGAACCAAAGTTCAAATACAGGACCCAAGGCCATGAATCAAGTCCAATATGACTTGTGCAGGTCTTGAATGTGTGAAAACACATTTGGGCCCAAAAACCCATGCTAGGCTTGGACACCAAATGGTTGCAGTAATTTAAATATACAAAAATACAAATTGGTAAAAAAGTGCAAAATAAATATTAATATTTTAATAAGGTAAAGTTTATACAAAGTGAATATATACATACCTATGTTAAAAGTACATATGTATATATATATATATATATATATATAAGAAAATACTTAATTATAAAGTATATATACATATACAAATATTGTATACATATATATAATTGTATATATATAATAATAATATATATACACATGAAAATATATACATATATACATATATGTATATAAATACAAATATATATAAAATTTACTAACTATAAAAATATATATACATATATAAAATACTGCCAAAAATACATTATATACATTTTTTTTACATACATTATATACATATATATATATACTAATATATATATATATATACATATATATATAAATATATATATATAAAATAGAAAAAGAAAAAGGAAAAGAAAAGAAAAGAAACAGCAGTAAAGGGGGGGCTCGAACTCGGCCCACTTGGGTCGGGTTTTGAGTCGGGTCGGGCTGGCCAGGGGGTCAGCCCGAGCTCTGTGTTAGGGTTAGGACTTAGTTTAATCTTATTTAGGTTTTAAGCATTTAAATAATAAAAAAATATAAACACAGTCCTGTGTCCTGACAGTTATGGACACAGGTGTCTTGTGTCTACACTCAGCACGACACGCACGATTTGATTCGGCCGTATCCAAGCTTACCCAAGGATCACCCGTGTCCTGGCGAGTCACCCATGTGAAATCGAGACACAAAATGACACGAAAACAAACTGACACGTACGTGTCCGACTGTTGATGGGGGTTTCGAGGGTGCTGGCGGGCGGAGGAACGGTCGTGGTCACGGCGGAGTGGTGGCGCTGCGGTCGTCTCGTCGAGGCGAAGCGAATGGTGGTGGTGGCGATCGACGTCGACGGTCGATGAGGTGGTGGTAGGGTGTCGCCGGAGTTAGGGTTAGATCTAGGGTTTTCGTCGGAGACGAAAGGCTGCGGTGGTTGTGGTGGGGTGTAGAGCTAGGGTTTGGGTCTGGGGAAGAAGGGGGGTTTATTTATAGGGGTTTAGGACGGTGGATTGGCCGGGGAAAGCGGGGAAAAGTGGGTCGGTGGTCGTCGTCGGCGTGGCAGTCGGCCAGCCGAGTCGTCGCGGGTGGGTAGCATAGGGTTTAGCGTTTAGGCCCTCGTAGATGAGGATATTACAGTTAGGTCCTAACAGAGGGTAGTTGCAAATAAAAATTTGCATTCCACAGTTTAAAACATTTGAGTAATTACAAACTGATATCGAAATAATTTAATAAATTACAAAACCATATTAAAACAATTCTAAAAATTACAAAATAATATTGAAACATTTTAGAAAATTATAAATTGATATTTTTGTATTTAAAACTCATTTAAAATCATTTAAAAAATTCTAGAAAAATTCCTAAAAATCCTAATAATTATTTTAAGGCTAAAAATGACATTAATAATTAATTAACACTAATTTAATAATTTTTGAAAAACAGGGGCTTACAAGTCTTTCCTTCTTGAAAAATTTTGTCCTCGAAATTCACAAGGCTTGAAGACCCTACAATAATCTAACATAGCAAGCAATGCAAGAAAATGACTAAGGCTGCGATCGAAACTAACCTCTAAGGTATCAAGCGGGAACAGGTGGTTCCCTCGCAGCGGTTGGATCGAACAAGTAAGGGTATCTCTCCCTCATGTCCGACTCCCTCTCCCAAGTAGATTCACCTGGGGAGTGACGGCTCCAAGCTACTCGTACTAGGGGTATAACCTTGTTCCTCAGCCTCTTTTCTCTCCTGTCTAATATCTCCACTGGCTGCTCAGAAACTGTAAAGCTCGGTCCGACCTCCAACTCTGAATGATCTAGCACATGACTGGGGTCTGGAACATATCTCCTCAGCTGAGATACGTGAAAGACGTCGTGAACTCCTGCTAGGTTGGGTGAAAGTACAACCCTGTAAGCTACCTCTCCGATCCTGCCAAGTATCTCGAATGGCCCGATGTATCTGGGGCTCAGCTTCCCTCCTCGTCCGAACCGGATCGTCCCTCTAGTAGGTGATATCTTCACTAGCACCATATCACCGTCTGCGAACTCCATCGGTCTGCGACTAGTATCAGCCCAGTGTTTCTGCCTATCCTGAGCTACTCTGAGCCTGTCTCTGATCATCCCGACGTTCTCTGCTGCATCCGTGATCATCTCTGGCCCAAACATAACTCTGTCTCCAACATCATCCCAAAAGAGCGGTGTACGGCATCGTCGTCCATATAGCGCCTCGAAAGGAGACATACCGATACTGGCTTGGTAGCTGTTGTTGTATGAAAACTCTACCAAGTGCAGGTGGCTCTTCCATGATCCTCCAAAGTCCAGCACGCAGGTCCTCAGCATATCCTCCAGTATCTGTATCGTCCTCTCGGACTGCCCATCTGTCTGCGGGTGGTACACCGTACTGAACTTGAGCCTACTGTCCAACTCCTCCTGCAAGCTCCTCTAGTAGTGGGATGTAAATCTGCTGTCTCTGTCTGACACAATGCTCACCGGCACTCCGTGTAGGCGAACTATCTGCTGCATGTATAGCTCCACCAACTTCTCGGTGGAAAGCCCCACCTTGAAGGGTACGAAGTGCGCACACTTCGTCAGCCTATCTACGATGACCCAAATGGCATCCTTCCCTCCTTGGGAACGAGGAAGCCCTGAGACGAAGTCCATCGTAATATGTTTCCACTTCCACTCGGGAATGGGTAACGGCTGCAACAAACCAGCTGGCCTCTGACGCTCCGCCTTGACCTGCTGGCAAATTAGGCATCTCGAGATGAAACGTGATACATCCCTCTTCATCCTGTGCCACCAAAGATGTTCCCGCAAGTCACGGTACATCTTGTTAGCACCAGGGTGAATAAAATATCTCGATCGGTGCACCTCCTGCAAGACTGCCTCTACCAGCTCTCCCTTCGGCACGCACAATCGGCTGCCATGTCTCAAGGATCCATCCTCTGCTATAGTGAAGTCATCTAGCAATCCTGTTAACGCCTGGGCTCGAAGTCTGCGAAGGCTCTCATCTGTAGGCTGTGCCTCCCTGATCTGCTCCATCAAACCTGACTGGATGTCAAGCGCCATCATCTGTATCACTGATCCTGGCCGAACTAGTTCGATGCCGAGCTTCTCCATATCCTCTTGTAAATGCCGATCAATCATCAGGTACCATGCCATCGGATGCCTGCTCAGCACATCTGCCACCACATTTGCCTTCTCGGGGTGATACTGTAAATCGATGTCGAGGTCTTTTATCAACTCCAAC
The DNA here is from genome assembly GCA_029216955.1 of Iris pallida. Lineage (NCBI taxonomy): Eukaryota > Viridiplantae > Streptophyta > Magnoliopsida > Asparagales > Iridaceae > Iris > Iris pallida. The sequence continues at coordinate 5,467,370 of JANAVB010025798.1, forward strand.
CATCGTCTTTTTCTCATGTTCATCTCTTTCTGCGTGAACACATACTTCAAGCTTATGTGGTAAGTAAAGATTTCCATACGCTCTCCGTATAAGTAATGTTTCCATAACTTGAGTGCAAAGATCACCGCAGCTAACTCTAGGTCATGGGTAGGATAATTCCTCTCATGAGTCCGCAATTGCCTAGATGCATAAGAAATCACTTTTCCATGCTGCTGTCGGACACATCCTAGCCCCTTCCCAGAAGCATCACTGTAAATGGTGAAACCTCCAGAACCTGAAGGTAAAGTCAGAACTGGAGCGGTCGTCAGCCTCCTCTTCAGTTCCTCAAATGCTGTCCGGCAGTCCTCTGACCAAATATACTCTGCGTCCTTCTGCGTTAGCTTCGTCATGGGTTCAGCTATCCTAGCAAAGTCCTGGATGAACTTTCTATAATAGCCTGCTAAACCCAGAAAGCTCCTGATCTCTGAAACTGACGTCGGAGCCTTCCACGTCTCAACTGCAGCAATCTTCTTGGGATCCACCGAGATTCCATCTCCAGTGACTACATGGCCGAGAAACTCCACTCGGTCTAAAAAGAACTCGTACTTCGGCAATTTGGCAAACAATCTCTTCTGCCTCAGAATCCCTAAAACTATCCACAAGTGCTCTGCATGCTCCTCCGGCGTCTTCGAGTATATCAGGATGTCGTCGATAAACACTACGACGAACTTATCCAGATACTGGTGAAATGTCTTATTTATCAAATTCATAAAGACAGCTGGCGCATTTGTGAGACCAAATGGCATCACCAGAAACTCGTACTGCCCGTACTTCGTATTGAACGCCGTCTTCTGGATGTCTGCTGGCCTAACCTTCACCTGGTGGTACCCGAATCTCAAGTCTATCCTGGAAAATACCTTCGCCCCGCTTAACTGTTCGAACAAATCATCTATCCTAGACAGAGGATATTTGTTCTTGATGGTGATGGCATTCAAGGCCCGGTAGTCAATACACAACCGGACTGTACCATCCTTCTTAGGAACAAAGAGCACTGGCGCTCCCCATGGAGAAGTACTGGATCGAATGAAACCCTTTTTCAATAGGTCATCAATCTGCTCTTTCATCTCTATGGCCTCCTTGGGATTCACTCTATAGCAAGCCCGGGATACTGGTGATGAACCCGGCACTAAATCTATAGTGAACTCCACATCTCTGTCAGACGGAAGCCCTGGAAGATCCTCTGGGAATACATCCATAAACTCTCTAATGATAGGGTGTGGCGGTGCTACGTCCCCGACTGTCGCACAACAGTTTGGCTCTAGGCTGATCTCCGGCCCTGTCCTCCTGACTCTGAATGGTGCTGTGCCCGGAGGACTGAACAAAATACTACCCTCATGACAATCTATAGATGCATGGGCATAGCTAAGCCAGTCCATCCCCAATATGATATCATAACCGGGGAGTGGCATCACAAAGAACCGCCCCTCAAACTCTCTCCCGGCTATCATAATAGAGCATCTATAGCTAGCTCTAATAGGCACTGGTCCTCCTCCCGTCATTACTCTACTAATCTCCGCAGTAGGTGTAGATACTAAGTGACGTTCATGCATAAACTCTAATGACAGGAAGCTATGAGATACACCAGAATCAAACAATCATAGAGCTAGAAAAGTATGCAAATAAACATGACCTGTAATGACGTCAGCTAAGTAATCTGGCTCCGAAACCTGCTCCGGCTCCGGCTCAAGGGCTAGGCTATAAACCTTCCCCTGAGGTCCCTTCTGCTGCTGTAGATGCTGCCCAAACCTCTGCTGCTGAGTCGGGAGTGGTCCTCTAGGCTTCGCTGCTGGACAGTTCCGAAGCTGATGGGTGGCAGACCCACAAGCCAAACACTGACCCAACCTCTTCCTGCAGACGACGAATTCATGACCTGGTCTTCCGCAGAAAGAACATATAGCTCCCTTCTGCTGCTGCTGCTGCTGCTGTCGGGGTCCTGGGGCTCTAACTGGCGGGGTCTGATGATGTGGTGTAGGAGGACGGTAAGTCTGCTGGGGCGGCGTCGGTGCTCTCTGCTGGAAAGCCTGATGCTTGGACGGTCCCTCATGATGTACAGAAGCCGGCCTCTTGCTAGACAGAAGACGCTCCTCAATGCTCCGGGCCAACTCTAGGCTCTGGTAATAGTCAGTCGTACCGTTCGCCACTATAAGAATGCCAATGTCTGGAACTAGACCATGGCAAAACCTACGGATCATCTCCTCTGGATCTGCAACCAGACTAGGAGCAAAACGGCTCAGGCGACTAAACTCTGCCGTATAGTCATCAACAGAACGGTTCCCCTGCTGGATGTTCTAGAATCATAGCCCCATGGCTACTCTAGCAGTGGTCGAGAAGAATTTCTTCTTGAACTGGGTCTTGAACTGATCCCAAGTGGCTCTACATGTGGTGGGACCACGGGACGTCCCTCAGAACGCTCCATGCTCTGGCGGAGTAGGGTAGTCTGCTCCTGATGGATTCTTAGGAACCCCTGAATCAGAGTGAGCAGCTG
>JANAVB010025798.1:5474893-5492393 GCA_029216955.1 Iris pallida
CTGGGTAGTTCACATGTCTACTAAGATATTTTCCCTTCCGACTACTACGTGTGACGAGCGTGTCAACAAGCAGCAAGATATATGTATAAACATGAAACGTAAAAACTATCATGAATCAATAGCAACCAAAAAGTGCACTTGCCTGAGGTCTTTAGCTGGTGAAACCAATAATAATATACCACTCAATGAGCCACAATCAGTCAACACACGCAGAAGTCTCCAGATGCTGAAATAAATATTTCTAACATTTTTAGAATAGTCAAATTAGCTAGAATCGCATGTCCTTAAGTCCAATTCTGGACACAGGGGCAAAACGATAATTTTGGACAAAAACGATGTCCGCCGTTGGACCCACTTTGCGTCGAAAAATGTGCCAAAGTCAATCGTCTCTAAACTCGTCAAACTATATGTCAACAGGTCCAGTTTTCCGATACGAACCCAACCGTATGTCCAAAGTTGGATTCCGGCAGGCCGTGCACAAAATCACCCGTTGAGTCGAACCGTGGGGACCGTAAAACGGCGTTCCAATTCAACTGTCTCAGAATGGGACCAAACTTGGCATACAGGACCAAAAAAATGATACGGTCTTGTTGGCACAAGTTTTTCTCGATCTGACGAGCGTGCACAAAGTAATTAAGAAATTTGGACAGAGGTCGATACGGTGAATTTCGACGGATACGCATCAAATTCGTCGCGCACACGTGACCAATTTGAATTCCGTCAAAGCCCACATGACCACGAAGCCGTTACACACCTTTCGATGCTTTCGGTTTGCGACCAAGTCGCCCGGTTTGGCGGGACGCACGTGGTATCGGAATGATTTCATAATTTTCAAAACTGGTTTTTCCCTAACTTCAAACAGAAATTACTTGTTGTACAGTATGCTAGAAATAGTTCTAATTATAGGGTTATAATCCTCTACATGTTGTCTAAAAGTCCCTTTAAAAGTTTTTCCTAAACTGTGGTTGGATTGGCAAGTATCTGCCTTCTAAAAAGGTGGTTTGGACTGGTTTCGTGCTCTGTTTTGGACAGAGTTTTGATCGACTTTGTGTCGATCTTCTGGAAAATCTAGCGCGATTACAAATGAACTAATTGAAGGGTATTAAGGTGGTATAGGTTGTCAACAAACCTGAGAAGGAGGATCGGACAACTATCGACTGCACACGACGAACGGTCGTTGCAAAACTCGCCCGAGGCTGCATGCTGCTGTTGCTATTCTCTGTTGTGTGTGGCTTCCGGCGACTCGCGCGGCCGCGCGCGGCGGTCTAGAGCCAGGGGGCTGGGGGTAGGTCGCCAGGTGTTGGGCGAGGTCGAAGATGCTATGGGCTTCGAATGCGTGGGGTTTTTCTAAGGTTTCTCGTCGACCTCTCAATATATATACGTGCGTGTATATATCACTCTGGGTCGAACAGAGGGGTCGGGGAGTTTGCTTGGGTGAGGCTGGGAACTGGGCTGCAACTGCTTGGGCCTGGCCAAGTTGGCTTAGGGGTGGTTTTGGCATGCGGGCCGGGTTCGAGGTCTGCTCGACCTGGGCTTGCTGTTGCTGCTGATGTGTTGTTTGGCTTTCATTTCTTTTCCCTTTCTCTTTTCCTATTTATTTATTTCTTTATAAATAACCCTATATACATATACGTATATATATGCATATAGATATATACAATTGGTATGAAACTTATAATCCATATATACGTATATATATAGAATATAAATATGTACATATATATAATAAATACAGAGTATACCCCTAAAATATCCTATAGGTAACAAGGGGTTGTAACATACGAATTTATTCTATTTGCTAAAATAATAAATAACACCTTATACAGGTATAATGCCATATATATAATATGTACATACACCATATATATACACTTCTGCATACCCTAATATTTTGGCATATTAAATTAGAGAAATTCTAATAATATATTTAGCAATGATACTATAGTTCCAAAGTAAAGCATCCAACAAACATTAATAATACTGATATTATATAGATAACAATTATTTTAGGAAAAATATCCACTAGACCATTTATAATAGGATGCAAAATCCACAGCCAAAACATAACGTATATGGATGCACTACCCGTCTATATGGACTTGGGCTTGGTTTGGCCCAGTCTGGGCCAATTTGGTACAACCGGGTCACTTAGACGTCAAATAATATTAATAATAAATAATTTATCTATTTATAATGGTCATGTCACAACTTGGCCTGGTTTTCCTAATTAGGACACACTTATGGACTGGTCTTCCTTGGCATGACTAATACACTAGTCAAGACATGCTACTGCACTATCCGTGCCATGATTTCTAGTCGTCTTGTACTCCAACCCCTAATTATGACTAAATCATCTATCGTAATAATTAACTAATTAATTATTTATAAAACCTAAAAATCACCATTCCAATAAAATAAATAATAATAAAATATTTCAAAATTTTCGGGAAGGAGAGCTACACGTGTCCTAGAGAAGTGTCCCACTCGACGGTGCGCTGGAAAAGTGCTCATCATGACAGATAGCTCCAAATCCCATGTACATATATATATATATATTTAAGAACCTCCTCTTTTTATTAATAAAGGCTCAAAATGTCGAAGCCTGAAGAGAGTACAAGGCAAAAAGCAAAAACCACTAAAAAGGCAGGGAGCAACCGCGCCTGCCAGAACTAACTGAAGAGAGGTTGCCAGAATGCTGGTGGGCTGTGGGAGCACAGGGAACTCCTTTTGCGACATTGTCGGTGGATTTCCTGAATTAGCTGCTCGGCGGAATATTGGTGACCCTCATATCTCGCTTTGTTGCGATTCTTCCAAATTACCCAGGTGGCGGCCGCTGCTACGATCTGCTGGCCGTGGGACGCAACTCCCCAGATGGCCAGGAGATCGTTAAAGCGCCCGTCTCCTGAAGTGATGTTGTAGATGCGGTTGAGGATGCGCCATATTTGGTCGGGGAGGCTTCCCTCCCGAAAGATGTGGTCAATTGTCTCCGTCTGCCTATCATCGCAACAACAACAAGCTGACGCCAGGCTAAAGCCGATGGAGGTGAGGATCTCATCGGTTGGCAATCTCTTTGTCATGACTCTCCACAGGAGGAAGGGCCATTTTTTGGGGATGCACGATTGCCAATATCGCGCAATGAAGAGCTCTTGGCCGTTCTTGTGGATCGCAGCTCTTGCCGATCGCACTGATAAAACTTCGAAAGCTTCCAGCGACCATTTCAGCTCGTCCGCATCGGGACCAATGATAAGTCCTTGCTGACGAATGTTGTCGACTGTTTCGTTGCCGGACCAGTCGCGAATCTGGTTCTAGTTCTATTTGTTATTAGTGTGGTTCCACAGGTCTTTGATCCTGCTGTTGCTTGGAGATCCAGAAATGTTCGGGATAAGGCTGTCCCCGGTCCATCTTTCTAGGAAAAGATTGGCCTTGCCGTCGCCCAGATGGAGCCTAATCGCCAGCTCAGCCAAATCGCGGCCTCGTAAAATACGGCGCCGAGCCGCAGAGGATCTGCTATTAGCCCTGGCCATCGCTGGGTGGATGTGCTTGAAGTATCTGGCCTTCATGAACCTGGTCCATAGGTTTTCGCTCGTGCGTAATTTCCACCACAGTTTCATAGAGAAGGCTTTGACGATGTGATTGAGTTTGGTAAATCCTAGCCCGCCGGTCGCGATCTGGGTGGCCATAGAATCCCAGCTGGCCCAGTGGTGTTTGTCTTGGCCCTCATTATGACCCCATAAGAACTTGCAAAAGATCTGCTCGATCGACGCGAGGACCTTCTTGGTTGGGGAACAAGCCGCTAAGGTGTGGATAGGGACAGAGTTGAGCACATGTTTGATGAGGATTATTTTGCCGCTTGGGGATATGGTGGCGTTATGCCAACCTTCGATTTTGTTCCTGATTTTGGTGATGAGGTTCTCGAAGATGCTGGCGTTGGATCTCCCGTACACCAGGGGGCAGCCAAGGTAGTTGATGGGAGGGTGAGCCACCGAGAAGGAAGTTAGGTTGGTCAGACTGGTAGCATTCTCGAATTTGATGCTGTGGTGGGTGTAGATAACGCTCTTGGATTGGTTGATTTTCTGGCCAGAGCATCTGGAGTACCGCTTCAGGGTGTTGTGAACCACCTCCATCGATCCGACATCCCCTGAAGAGAAGATTAGTAAATCGTCAGCAAAAGCCAGGTGGGTGATGATGGGGCATCCACTGGCGGTGTGATATTGCTAGAAATTCGGGGTGTTGGCCATGTTGTTGAGGTTTCTGCTCAGGGCGTCGGCTGCGATGATGAAGATTGTGGATGATAGAGGATCGCCTTGTCTGACCCCGCGGCTAGATTTGAAAAAGTCCTCGGATTGGCCGTTGATGACTGTGGAGAACCATGAGTTGCTGACGGATCTCCATACGGTGTTGGTCCAAATCTCCGAGAATCCGAAAGCTCTGAAGACCCAGATCATGAACTGCCAATCGAGTCTGTCGTAGGCTTTCTCCATGTCAATTTTTATGGCGATGTTGCCCCCTCGAGCGGGAAACTTCATGCAGGTGATGAGTTCTTGGGCCAGCATGATGTTGTCCTGGATGTTCCTACCTCGAACAAAACCGCTTTGCTCCTCCAAGATGATTTTGGGGAGAATGTCTGTCATTCTGGTAGCAATGATCTTGGATATTATTTTGTTGGTGAAGGTGCAAAGACTGATCGGTCGAAAATTACGGAAGGAGTTGGGGTTGTCTTTTTTCGGGATGAGGATGAGGTTGGCTCTGGAGATGGCTTTGGGGTAATGAGCTCCTTCTAGGGAAGCAATCGCCGCGTCGGTGATGTCCCACTTGATGATCTCCCAACAGGAATGGAAGAATACCCCAGTAAATCCGTCTGGTCTGGGTGCGCTATGTTCGTTCAATGCCCACACCGCGTCTTTCACTTCCTGTTCGGATAGGGGGCGCTCCAACAAAGCATTGTCAGAGTCGTTGATGATGGTGGGAATTTGGTTGAGGAATGAATGGTCTTTGTGGACCGTTTCCTTGGAGAATAAATTGGCATAGTAATCGGCGGCTGCCACTTGGATACCCTTTTGGTCAGTTCTGATTGTGCCGTGCTCGTCTGCTATTTGATGGATCGATAGTTTGTTTCTTTTGTCGTTGACGCAGGCGTAGAAGTATTTCGAGTTTTTGTCCCCGTCGCTGTCCTATTTCAGTCTGGCTTTCTGTTTCCAGAAATCGGTCTCAACTTTGAGTCTGAATTTTAGCATGGCCTTGGTAAGGTTCAGGGCTCTCCTGGCCGCTGGGGATCGGTCGGTTAGGAATATGGCTTCTGCACGGGCTACATCGTCCTCAGCGACGCGGATCGCTTGGAAAATGTCCCCAAAGGCTTGTTTGCTCCAAGTGGAAAGGGCTTTCATGGTGGCTTTGAGCTTGTTACTAACCCGAGTGAGAGGGTTGGGGGAGTCGTGGATGTTCCAAGCTTCTGCAGCGATGCTCGAGAACTGCGGGTGGTCGGTCCAAAAGTCAAGGAATTAGAAGTTCTTTTTGGGAAGGTGAGTGATGTTTTTGGTTTCCACCAGAATAGGGGCATGGTCGGATTCTGTGGAGTTGAGGTGGGATAGGGTGGACCTGATCCTCATGTCGTGCCAGCGCACTTTGGTGAGAGCTCTGTCCAGACGGGAGTATTGACGGCGATCGCCATCCTGCATATTACACCAGGTGAATTCGCTGCCTTTGAACTGGAGAGGAGTGAGATGAGCGTTGAATATGAAGTCGTTGAAGTCTTGCATTGCTGATAGGGGTGTGGGACGACCTCCGATCTTTTCTTCTCTGTGGGTGATGGCGTTGAAGTCCCCTATGCAAAGCCAGGGGGTGTTGGAGTTGTGGAGATAGGTGTCGAGAAGATCGTTCCAAAGGATTTTGCGTTCAGCGATGACACAGCTGCCGTGTACCGCTGAAAGGATAACACGCTCCGGAAGGGTGGGGTGTGTAACCCAGCAAGAGAGGGCTTGTTGGGAGTCCTGTATGATGTCCAGATTAACATCCTTCGAGCCCAGAATCCAAATATCGTGCCTGCCAGCGATCGCAGTAGGTAGGCCCAGAGCCAGTTGGGTAGATTTAAGTCGTTTGGAAGGGATTTTGGGTTCAATGATGATGAAGATGTCAATCTTGTGAATTTTTCGATGGCTGGAAATTCTCCTTAATGTCGGTTTATTAGCCAGGCCTCGAACATTCCAAGATAGGATGTTAAGCATTTAAGATATTGTGGGAAGGTTTTTTGTTCCGCCTTGCGGCGGATCTGGTTAGAATGGTGACGGTCTTGTCTGTGCCTACCTTGCTCTGTTGGGAATTCGGCGCTACCGATCTCGATGTTGTGTAGTGGTGTTCGTTAGGACTTGAGGAGGGACCTATTAGGTCTCCAGCTGAGTCAACAACAGGATCCTCTGGAGGAATTGCCAGGGAGTCGTGAGCTCTCTCGGTCAACAATTGCTGAAGAAGGACTCCTGCGGCTAAAACTTGCATACCTCTCCTCGTTTGGTCAGGTCCAAGGATGGCTAGAGCGTCTTCGACTTGGTTACAGCTGGGTGAATGTGGTGCTGCGTTGATTGGGGGGGAGGCCGTGGAGTCCGCCTCCTGTCCGCTGGGAGGGGGGTTGTTGCTCAGCGCTACCTGTGACGATACCCTTCTTCGCTCGCGAGGAGATGGGGGAGGGGGGTGGGAAGGGGGGCGGAAGCACGGAGGGGCAAGAGCCATCGAGGATGCTTGCCGTCTCCGGGTCCTCTGAGTCGAGAATGGCGAATTGGTTGGAGGTCGCTAAGTGTTGAGGAGTGTAAGGGATTAGAGCTCTGCTCGAGGGATCACTGGATGCTAGCTCGTTGGGGCTGGATTCGAATCGAATGTGAGAATTCGGGGGAGGTAAGATGTGCGATCTGGGAGATCGTCCCTCTGTGAGGTCGTCTTTCCTGAATGACTTCTTCTTGAGCTCTGGGTGAAGGCGGTGACAAAACTTCGGAAGGTGGCCCCTTAAGTGGCAGTGGTTGCAAAACTGTATGTGGTTGTCGTAGAGTATTTGTTGGGTGTGGGTGTGGTTGCCCAGTTCGATGGTGATGAAGTTGGTAGGTTCTGATGTGAGATCTAGTTCAACACAAATCTTGGCGTAGTGAGCTTTGGTGAGGTTACTAGTCTCGGGCGTCGTGGCCACGTACGTCCCGAAAGAGTTGGCGATACGTCTAAGCGCCGCTGGGACAAAGCAAATGAGGGGAAGGTTAGGGAGGGTAACCCACGCTGCCACGGTGGCTGAATCTTCTTTGGTGTTGAATCCCGGGGTCTACTTGATAATCTTCATGTGGTGGGATTCGATCCTGGCTGTGCCCTTGGACCACACAGTCCTGTGATCGTGCTCCGAAGATAGGTGGAGGATGATGTGTCTGGGGTCAAGGGGGGCCACCCGATAGTCAGACGATAGATTCCACCTGGCGATGGCTTCCTGAACCTTGGCAAGTTTGGGGCATCCAGAGGAGAATTTCAGAATGAAGGTGTGAGGAAAGGCTGCTGACAGCGAGGACACTTCCAGCTCGGAGAAGGGGATGACTGGGGCAGGGTACTCTGAAGAATAGTCGATGTCTGGTAGAGGAACATCGGGTAGAATAATGCCCTACGAGGGGGTGAGGTCTGGACGCAGCATGGCGGCGTAGGAGGGCTGAGACGGCCTGGGAGCAGAGGTTCCGGGAGAGACGGAACGGGCGGTAGAGGAGCCACTCTGGGGGGGTACGACCCCGACGAAAGGGTCAGGGGAAGAGGAGGGAGACTGGGGAGGCCTGCCTGAAGGGGGGGATGGGGGGGATGGAGGAGGGCGGTGAGTTGCTCGGGCCAGAGACGGGGGCCGCGCCGGCGCTGGGAGGAAGGAAGGAAGAAAGTGCCGCAGAGGCCTCCACCGCAGAGGAGCAACTGCCGACGGGAGGGCCGATGGAAGAGGAGGGGATCCGAGAGGGCTGGAAGATGGTAGCGCGAAGGAGGTTGGGGGGCTACGCAGGGGGGTGGAGGGGGAATGGCGCACTGGGGAGGGAGGTCGGGGGGGCGCGCAGTGGAAAGGGGAGGAGGGGGAAGGAGGGAGGGGGGATGAATGATAGTTCGGGGGGAGGAGGGGTGAACAAGAGGGGGAAGGCTGGATAGCGCAGAGGGTGGGGGCTGAGTTGCGCCTGGGGGAGAAATGGAGCTGGACTGCGCAAGAGGGGGAAGGCTGGATTGCGCAGAGGGGGGGGGCTGAGCTGCGCCTGGGGAAGAAATGGAGCTGGACTGCGCAAGGGAGGGGGGGCCCACCCTGGGCGAGCGCAGTCCAGAGTTGCTGCGCAACGAGGGAGGAAACGTGCTCCAGAACCTGCGCAAAAGAGGGCTCAGCAGGAAGTCTCTCGTAGCAGGACACGTGCTCGAGAAGGGACGCCTCGGGCTGCGTGGCAAGAGCAGAGGACCCGAGGGACAGGTGGGCGGGGGGCCCGAGGACAGCAGAGCTGAGGCTCGCTCCTCCCAAGGGGGGTAGGGAAGAATTCGAACTGATGGAGAGGGCGGAAACTCTGGTTAGATGATGGAGGAGGCCATAGGTGGCTGAGCCGCCGACCGGTGCGAAGTCAGGCGAGAAGACGGCGGGCGACAATGGCGAGGGGGAAAGGGAATGGCTCCGGGGCACCGGAGCGGGGAGGAGAGCTCCGGGCTGCGCGGCGGGAGGGAAGGCCGGCGGTTGGGGGGGCAGAGGGTGGAGGGGGGGCGGGATTGATGGGCGGCGGGGAGGAGAAGGCGGAGCCAGTCCCACGCCTCTGGGGGCCAGGGGGCCGACATCAGTGGCGACGGACGGAGAGAGACGGAGAGGGACTGCGGAGGGAGGGGGGCTGAGGGGAAGGGGCGGCCGACCTAGGCCGGCCAGATGAGGGGGAAGAGCAGCTCGGGAGGAAGAGGAAGGGTCATCCTGATCTTATATATATATATATATATATATATATATATATATATATATATATATATATATATATATATATATATATATATATATATATATATATTCCCAGTTACCTGTTGCCCCTTTGGTCTTGGTCTTATATATATATATATATATATATATATATATATATATATATATATATATATATATATATATATATATATATATATATATATATATATATATAAGACCAAGACCAAAGGGGCAACAGGTAACTGGGAAATCCTCACCTCCCAATGATTTAGATAATCAAGCTAGTTTTATAGTTCCTAACATTTTTATTAGAATTTCGGGTGTGGCATTCCGCAGAATCAATCCTGGACATAAGACATGCAAGACTAGGCAAGGCAAGCAAGATTGTGCACTACAACAAGCCACAACAAGACATGACAATATCAAGGCAAAAGAGTGCGCTACGACGAGCCACTATCAAGAAGCTAGACATGTACTAGAATCAAGAGTGCGCCATGGCAGGCCACTATCAAGCAAGCTAGGAAAAGACATGTACAAGAGTGCACCACGACGGATCACTATCAAGTAAATATTGGACATGGAATAGATTGTAAAGTACAATAACTCTGGAAGGGCATAACAATACATAGTGAGTATAGAGAACATATGAACATAAACTAGTGTCAAGTGTATATAGGGTGTACAGTCATTCTCTAAGTATACAAGGTCATCTAATCATGTTAAGAATTCATTACAATCAAAGAAAACATCAAAAACGGACAGAAACGGACAAAATAGACAAAAACAGCCTAACCGGATCATCCGACGGATTACTGCGGATTACCGGCGGATTTTTCGAAGTGTCACAACAAGTTTAGTGGTGCAAGTTCGGATTTTTCGACGAATTTCTGCGGATTTTCGACGGATTTTTCGAACCATCACAGAAAGTTGAGTCTTGAAAATCAAAACTTGTTTCGGCCATAAAAATTTTGTTTTAAATCGAAATTCAGATTTTTCAAAAGTTAAAATCACATGAAATTTAATTTTCTACAACATGGGAGTATTAGTTTTCACAAATTCAAATATTTGATAGATCAATATCTCAAAATACTCCAAAAATAGGTTCTCGAAAAACTGAAACGGGTTCCGATTTTCACCAAACTCAAAATCTATGTATACAAGCTTGGTGAGGACCTTATATAGCATATGTGACCAAGATCCATGATGGTAACACCAGGATCACTCTTGATACCGAGTTTTCTACTAAGTCAATATTGGATTTTAACAGAAATCAAATCCTAGTTCTAACCAAATTTAGAAACATGCATATAGAAGAGAATCACAAGGAAAACATTCTTAACAAAATGATTTTAGAACAATTCTAAGCATTTTATACCAAGAAAAACAAAAAAATGACAACAAAACAATATTGTTTATGAATTTGGCAAGATGTACTTGCCTAGGTTAAGCTCCAAGCCTAATCTTCTACTCCTCCTCCTAGGGGGATTAGACACCACACCCAAGTCTCAAGTCCAAGCTCTTGGCAAGCTCTAAAGGGGAGAGAAGAGAAAAAGAAATGAAGAGAGAGTGAAAGAATGAAAAGAGAGAGGAGGGAGAAAGTGAAAGGGTATATATAGAATGAGGAATCAATTTTGACTATTGGATGGTGATCCATGTCAAAATCTATGTCAATCATGGCCATTCAAACAAAATCAAATATCCATTGGGTAAAAGGGTGCATCTGCACTATTCACGAAAATATCTAAATACTATTCATCAAAATATCTAAAATACTATTCACGAAAATATCGAAAATACTATTCATGAAAATATCTGAAATCAAAAATATCTAAAATATGGAATATTTGCCCCGGCGGTATACCGTCGGTATACACCGATATACTAGCGTTATGACGGTCAAGGAGAAAATCTATAAGTTGAAAAAAATTTAAAGTGTTTCAAAAACCAAGAAAATATGAAATATACTACATAATATGTATCCGTATATAAATATCGATACGGTGAGATGAGTCTCACAATATTGCAACACAAGTTATGCAAAACTTTGGGAAGTATGTCAAGGTAAGTGCCAAAATAGGTGCAGTTGAGTATAAGATACCAGTGTCAGATTAATAAAGGTATCTAACAGAGTTATGTAATTGACATGTAAATTAGTTGACCAAAAGCAACCAAAGAAACAATTTTGTTAAATTGGTTTCAAGACCCAAAGCCAAAGTAGATAGAATAGTCTTGTTTTGGTTTCACTCTTTGACATTGTAATTCATAAACAGGCCGTTACTTGGTGTCACCCCCAGTTTCCAGAAACATGGGTATTTTTATCATTTTTCATTTTAGAATATTTTTGAAATTATTTATTTATTTATTTATAATATTATTTTGGGGTTATTTGAGTCGGGTTCGAATTTTAACTCAATCCGACTTGAAACGGGGACCCGGGGGGTAGTTTGACTCTAGTGGGACCCACACACTAGTTAGACATGGTCCACATGATATTAATTTTACTCCACATGATATTAATTTTAGTTAGTAGTTAGACTAATTATTTATGGACAGGTTTAGTTTAATTAGAGACTTAAAACTAGACTAAATTGACCTCAACCTTTAACCCATTCCTAATTTAAATCAAATGGATTAGTGGAGGGCATTTTGGACATTCAAAATGGGAACACCTCACCCTTTTTGGGCAGCCACCTATGGGGGGGATAAGGGGTGAGTCACCATCTCTTCCATTTCATTTTATCCATCCATTTTCTCTCTTTTGTTCTTCTCCAAATTTTTAGAGAACAACTCTATTGATTTTATCTCCAAATCCACCATTTCTTCCATCAAATCTTCTTTATTTCTCTTCTACTCCATGGTTAGAGGGTACTAGCCAAGTTTGGGAGGATTCGGAGCTCGTTCGTGTCCTTTTGGAATCTCTACGTGTCGGTGTCGTGTCGGAAGGATTTTTCTTTGAATCTATCTCCCGGAAGGTATAATCTCTCCTCTAATCCATCCCTACATGCATATAGGAATATTTTGAACCCATAGGAATGACCCCCATGGTTGTATCTCCATTTGTGTCCATTTCGTGTCCATTTGGAGGTCATAGGAGTGTCCTTTGTGTTGTGGTTGTATCCTAGTGGGAAAAACTCCTATTTTGGACACTTGTATGCATATATATATTGTAGGAATGATTAATTAGTGTTTTAATCTCAGATTTATATTTTAGAGAGTTGTTCCTAATGTGTTCTTTATAGTATCATATTGTATCATATTCATTTTATATTTAGATTGGTGTGTCTCTTTATATATATATATATATATATATATATATATATATATATATATATATATATATATATATATATATATATATATATATATATATATATATGTGTGTGTGTGGTTTGTGCATATTTATATTTATTTGTGTGTGTGGTTAGATGGTTAGAATAAGTTTTATTTAGATAGCTATATTGGTATCCAAGTATTTTGGCCTACATGTATTTTTTGTCCAAACAACCCAAATTCGTCATAATTTTTATCCACATTTTTAGTAGCTAGAGCAACTTAGAAATGCCATAACTTTTAGCTCATAACTCCAATTAATCTTTCGTTTTTTTAAAAGAAGCATATCGAAGTTAGCTTTCCAAATATATATTTTAATAGGCCAAATTCGTTCTATAACTTTCTGTAGAATTGTTTGAGTGTCAGCTGTACGAAAGATGAACGCGTTTCGGTGTTTTTGCGATTCCGGGAGCTTTCGGACACGAAAAGGCGATCCGTTTGAAGTTTCGGAAATCTAACACGAAGAGCTATAACATACTTTAATCCTAGAATTTAGTGAAGGCCCAATTGGTACAGTATTGGTTTTAAGTAGAAGAGTGACTATGCGACGTAGGCATTTTGTGTAACCTATGAGCCTAGTATGGATATCATTTGAATGTAGGTATCATAGATTGTCAAGAATATGTATGATATAGTACATATATGTATATATACATATATATTATTGTTATGTAATATATGTTAGTATAGTGTGTGTGTTTGAATAAGATAAGGATGTGTATGGTTAGTGGAGAGAAGTGAGATTGATAGAGGATATGTGCTAGTGTGTGTTTGATGTTGTATAGATGGTAGTGTAGTATGTGTGTTGTGAAGGTGAGAGAGTTGGGAGATTCATGCCATCCTATTTGACTTGAGGCTTGTGTAGTTTGTTGAGTGATTTGTGTTTTGGTTGAGTGGTAGTGTGTTTGTATATAGATGTGTGTAGGTGTGTTAGAAGAGAAGGGTGGTGGATTTGGTATATGTGTTTGTGTGTGTGTTAGTATTGGAGTGGAGAGAAATTTAAATGTTATATGTATGGGTATGTTAGTATGTTAGTGGTTATGTTAGAATCTATGTAGAGGTTAGAGATATCTTAGAAGTTAGATAGTGATATCTTGTATAAGTTAGATAATTAGTTGTGTTAGTATATGTTATTGTTAGTTAGAGATGACATATGTTAGTTGGTTAGAGTTAGAGATGGATATATATATACATATATGTTATGGTTAGATAAGGGTAGTTTAGTCTAGTTTTGACCCCAGTTGACCAAGAGTTGACTTTTTGACCAAAGTCAACTACGAGTCAACACTTTACCTAAAATTGACCCAAAACCAAATCAGAGTTGACCAGTTGACTGAAAGTCAACTGTTAGTCAACATTTGACTTGTTTGACCCAGGGTTGACTCAGTGTTGACCAGAGTTGATCAGAGTTAACTTTTTGACCAAAAGTCAACTGTAAGTCAACCTTTGATCCCGTTTGACCTAGTTTGACTTGGATTGACTCCCAGTGACCTAGTATGACCTAGTATGAACCAGTATGACCTAGTATGACTCAGTTTGACCTAGTTTTGACTTAGACTTGCATTCATGACTTATATTAGTTCTTTTTTTAGTATAAAGCCCTGCTTGACTCATAGTATCTCATTTTAGGTCTGTGATTACTCTGAGCGTCTGTTCACCTTATCAGCTCAGGACCACAGGCGAGTACATTCACTGATAGTTTTCATTGTCTTGATATCTACTATATCCGATTCAGTTGTAGTGTCTTACATGATTCTCGACACGACGGTTCACGGACTAGTATACGTTGGATCCTGTCATGAGATATTATTCCCAGATTTTCCTTGGTATGTTGGTATGTGATATCCATGTTCATGTACTTATATAGACATCGATTTGGGAGTGAACTGATCACCTGCTTTCGAATCCGTGTCATGATGTGCCATGTTTGGATCCATGATACTATTCGGGGATGGGGGAATTATTAGGAGTTATGTGATCAAAGCCTCCCTGACACTATTTTGCTAGCGCCACCCTCACCTCACGTAGGGTGTAGCAGGTACCCCATACCAGGTTATCCAGGTTGGCCGATATGACTCTCTGTTGAGGTTACCGCGGATTATCGGGCCAAGTGGATAACCCCACCATGACTCCCTAGCCGATCACATATCGCTCTAATAATTCAAATCACATTTTACATTTATTGTCGTATCTTATATTCCAGTTCAGCTTAGTTTCTGTACTTCTCACCTTGCTATGATTCTATTACTCACATGCTCTACCTGCTTTTATACAGTACCATGATTTGAGACTAAGTTCTATTTGAAAGAAGAGTTACAACCCCGGTCCTTGTTTGGTTCAAGGGTTGTAACTCGGCTTTCAAATGGTTCCCAAGTCGCCTATATCTTTGTCTTGTATTTTATTATACTGTCTCTTTTAGTATTTGTCAATTCATATGAAACTGCTATTGGTGTTTGTACTTGCTCATTTTCCTGACAGGATACCGTTGACATATTACAGATGATTCTGGGGCAGATTGCCCGACCTATTATGGGGTCGAGTCTGATGGAGTAGACCCGGGCTGTGGTTTGTTAGTAGAGCCACTAGACTTTGCTCACCCTGAGTAGTGTAGCTTAGTTTGGTTTGCCTGGCCTACGAGCCAGCTCGTACTTTTTGGACTGTAGTAGTTTTTATATATTATGTGATTCTCTGGGTTGTTTGTGTATATCTCTAGAATTGTGTGGATCTTGGACTTATTTCCTGTTATCATCATTCGTATTTCCTTTCCATACTATCTACCTTAGTTTTATATTTTTGATTGAGACTGTATTGCTATGTCATCTCCAGTCGGAGTGTATATACTGTACAGGTACATTTATCTGTTTAGTTATAGTATTTATAGATGACCTAGACAGCGTTCTACCGCCGATGCTGTGGCGTAGGCTGGACGTAACCACGTACTCGTGGCCCTAATCAGGGTGCAGGTCGTGACATATTTTTGTGGTGGCCCATGCAGGTCTGTGTCGCAATTA
This sequence comes from Iris pallida, assembly GCA_029216955.1. Taxonomy (NCBI): domain Eukaryota; kingdom Viridiplantae; phylum Streptophyta; class Magnoliopsida; order Asparagales; family Iridaceae; genus Iris; species Iris pallida. The sequence continues at coordinate 5,490,167 of JANAVB010025798.1, forward strand.
GTGCGATCTCGTAATGGTGCTCGACTTAGAGTGCTAATTACGAGCCTGCGACTAGGACATAGGATCTAGGGTATGATAGGAGTTACTCAATCACATTTTAGAAAATTTCTGATCTTTGATTACCATGACAACTCTTCTTGCATTTGAATTCAATTGTCCTCCTTTGATAATATCCTATCACGTGCCATATTGATCTCTTGGGTTCAATTCATCTTCAGGATGACGGTGACTCGTTCTCAGGCAGCAGGGTCCAGTACAGTTCCAGAGAGGTCAGATTCGGAAGGTCTTCTACCTCCGGCTACGGGAGTAGCAGTCGAGAGGGCAGTAGCCTCAGTCCCTGCCCTTCAGGCAGGAGTAGCAGTGATAGTTCCCGGAGGTCTTCCACCTTCAGCTACGGGAGCTGCACTTGAGGGAGCTGCCACCTCAGTTCCTGCCCCTCCGGCGGAAGCAGCAGCAGCGACGGTTCCAGGAGGTCTTCCACCTCCAGCAGCGGGACCGTCCATGGTCATCCCTGACATTCTTCTACCGCCGCCTCAGTTACCGACAAATACTCAGGGGATGATGGCCCTTCTGCAGCAGATGCTGCAGACACAGAGAGCACAGACAGAGGCACAGCACCGTCAGGCAGAGGTGCTATGACAGACCATGGAGAACCCACATCAGCTAGCTATGGCAGCAGTAGAGAGAGGTGCACCGGCTACAGTTCAGGGAGCACCAGTACAGTAGCAGGGTTAGGGGAGGCCCGGTACACACCTCGACTTCAGGAAGATGAACCTGCAGGAGTTTAAGGGTACCGAGGGTATCTTATACGCGGACGACTGGCTAGAGGATGTCCAGCGGAGTCTGGAGTTGGCAGAGGTCCCGAGAGGTCTGTGGGTAACTTCTGCAGCGAGCCAGTTCTCTACCCAGATGTAGCCTTGACAGCTTTGGAGGGACAGTTTGCCAGTCTGGTGCAGAGGAACTCGTCGGTAGACGAGTACGCAACGGAGTTCTTTCGCCTGAGCAGGTTTGCACCTAGTTTGGTCCAGGATGAGGGGTACAAGGCCCGGAAGTTCCGGAGGGGCCTTATACATGCAGTACGCACTCGCACCTCTGGGAGACGTGACGCGACCTTCGAGCAGATCCTTATGGAGGTGCAGATTGCAGAGGAGGACTTCGGCCTCAAGCCGAAGAGGGGCAGTGACGCTCTTGGAGCTATTTCGAGTGCAGGGCCAACGAAGCACCCACATTTCCAAGAGAGGCAGTTTCAGCAGCAGCAGCCTCAGTTGCAGTTTCAGCAGGCACCGGCACGTGCCCAGCAGCACCAGGGTCAGGTTCAGAGGTCGGCTACACAGTGCACCTTCTGCAGAAAGCCGGAGCACACCAGAGAGGCTTATAGGAAGAGGTTGGGCGTCTGCCTATACTGTGGGGTGCCTGACCACCAGATGAGGGTTTGCCACGCTAATGGAATCCGAAGAGGCCAAGACGGCGTGTAGCAAGCTAGAGGAGGCCAGCAGGGGCGTGCTTTTGCCATGACAGTTGAGCCCATTCAGGCAGTAGCAGAGCAGATAGCAGGTTCCAATATTTTGAATCTCTTTTCCGTATTTGCCTTCTTATAAACTGTCTTGAAATTCGATTCTATCTGTTCTTGATCGTAGGATGAAAATTATTCTTGTGATGTGATTTTTCTGAGATAAGTCGTATGGGCTAGGTCGCCTCGATTATGAGATTTTAGAATCCTCTAGGGTCATACTAGCAGGCAGAGTGAGGACATATAGTCGGACTATGGACGTATTTCTAGGATGTAGGAATTTAAGGTTTTTGCTGCCAAGCTAGCGGCAAAGCAAAAATTTTAAATACCATGATTCTAGAGGTATGTACCGTATTGAGGACTTTGTGATTATCGTAGCCTTGCTCACTGGCATGACGGAGATTCTGAGTATCATGATTATTGGACAGACGCATACGATTATCTAATTGCATGAATTTTCTGTGTTTACTTTGTTTTAAGTTTTTGGATGATTCTTTTAAGGTGGATAAACTTATATTTGAGAGTAATTTTAAATTTTATAATTTTAGTCATTTAATTCATGCTTTGATTTTTGAAATTTTTATTATTTTAAATTTTTAGCCATGACTTGTGATCTTGACATTTTACTATTGTTTGGTTTTAATTTCGAGGACAAATTTTTTTAAGGTGGATAGATTTATCACCCCCAGTTTCCAGAAACAGGGGGTATTTTTGTCA
>JANAVB010025798.1:5497393-5703706 GCA_029216955.1 Iris pallida
ATATACTGTACAGGTACATTTATCTGTTTAGTTGTAGTATTTATAGATGACCTAGACGGCGTTCTACCGCCGATGCTGCGGCGTAGGCTGGACGTAACCACGTACTCGTGTCCCTAATCCGGGTGCGGGTCGTGACACTTGGACCTCGATACGAATTTTGACCCGTATCCGCAGCTCAGGATCACAGGCAAGTATACCTTGCCGAACTTATACAGTATTTATATGTCTTATCTTTCCATGTTATTTTCTTCTCATATTTTTCCTGGATTATCGTATATTGTTTTACATGTTTTCTCGTTACACATGCACGTAGAATTGTTCTTATTTTCTATTATTGCTTGTTGTATTAGATCTTCATGTTCTTGTACATTTCTTGAGATTATCATTGTCCAGTACTATGTCGCTATGCCCTTGATTGGCTTGACCGGATCTTGTAGGAGAGGAGATTGATACTAGGATTGGCTATTCTCGATTGGGAGTGTCTTGCATTGTACTACAATCGAGACATACTATAGATTGGGAGTATCTTGTATTGTACTACAATCTATAGGAGTTATTCGATAAATTGTTAGCCAAGTATAGTATTACATTCTCTACATGACATGTCATTTCTTAGATGTTCTTCTTGCACCGTTCTTATCTTCTATACATGTTACTGTCATAATAGTAGGCATATTTATATGTATCTTACTAGTCCCCTGAGGACCTGATGATCTCTTCAGGTTTAGCCGAATTTGATCCAGGTGTAGGCGAGTAGGTGTATGAGACGCATTACGGTACCACTGCAGCTGATGATGCCATTGATGCTTAGCATAGTCGGATCCTGTTATTTTATTTTCATGTCTCTATTTTATTTTTGTCTACTGGTAGTGGATTTGTATATACCTGACGTGACTTGAATTCTTGATAACTTGAAACTTTATTTTATGTTATTCTCCAGTATTCAGTTACGTGAGTTATAGACAGCATTCTACCGTCGACACTGCGGCGTAAGCTGGACTTGAACACAGGCTTGTATCCGAAAAATGAGTGTGGATCGTGACATGAGTACAATATCCAGAAGTGGCAAGGCCATCTGGCGAAAAGTGGGATCAATGCAAGCAAAAGAAAAAAAGTCATCCATGGAATAAGGACACGGAGTGCATTTACCTTCTCGAAGAGCAAAAGGAACATCAAGATCAGAAGAGGGAGTAGGATCTCCGACAGGAAGCGGAATATCAATCGACCGTAGGCGCATGTGCAGGGGAGGGGAAAAGTTTTATGGGTAAGCCGTGAACGACGAGTATAAACCTGCAATGGTGAAGATGGCCATGGTGGAGAGGCTATGCCACGTGAAGGTCCAGGGTTGGAGATGGATCAGATGGAGAGTCTGACAAGGGAGTAGAAAGAAAGAAGGGTACATGGAGGAAAGAAGTATGACTCAGAAGTTGAATATAGGAAGGTATACAAGTATTAAAGGGTGAGCAAAAGTGATGGTATAGACATGACCAGTAACATACAAGAGTGCCAAGGACAGAAGATAGAAAAATATTGATTAGGTATGAGACATTGATCATGACATCATTGCTCCACAGGTAATGATGGATAAACATCAGAGACATTAAGAGTAGACATATGACTGCAAGTAGTGTCAAGAAAAGATGGCGGCTCTTGCATTAACGACACCATTCACCATTTAGTTGAAGGAAACAGTAATGCTAGGACTACTACCAATTTATTACAACTTATTTACAACTACTGAGCTGGCTAATGAGCTGGCACAGCCAACCTGGCATACATTACTGAATTCTCGGAGTGGAAGATGTAGGTCATTTCTTCCCAAAAAAATCAATTTAAGCTATAGGACGGGAAATCCTCTTCCCTCGACCAGACGACGACGGATAGAAACGAACGGAGGCCGGCGGCTGAAGGAAAATTCGAACGGGTTCTTCTCTCTCTCTCACTCACTTTCTCTCTCTAAAACTCTCACTCTTTCTCTCCCTCTCAAACTCTACTCCTCTGTGACCAATTTGTAAAGTAGGGAGAAACTGAAATTTGGAGAAACTTAAACAAGGAGAATATGAAAATTTAAATGAGGGGAAACTGAAATTTGTAAACTAGGGTTCCATTTTGATGTTAATTTTGGAATTAGGTTATGATTTTGAACTTTTGATTCTGAAATTAAAGTTTTTATTTCTGAAATTAGGGTTTTATATCTTTTTTTTCTTGCAAAACCCTATTCTTCTGAGTATAAGGAGTTACATAGTATTAAAATACTTCGACCTTCGGTGTTGTCCCAGGTGGTGGATGCATGCATTACTGAATTCACATAGACACAGACCTTTGATTTTGTTAAGGTGTTAAAATACTTCGACCTTCGGTGTTTCATATTAGACGTGGCAATTGTTAAGGAGGTACTCATTAATTTTTAATAATTTTAGAAGTAATTCAATGCTAAATAACAAGATACAGACCTTTGATTTTGGAATGTCTTTGGCAAAACCATTAAATTGAATCATGTTAGTTCATCAATTATGTAGCCATTCCACACAAGTATTTGACCATTATGGTGATCTTTTCTTCCTCATATTAGACTTGGATGATGGTAACTAACTTTTGTTTTATGTTATTTCAAAGCTAATAAAAAATTCTAAAGTTTAGTTTAGCATGTTGAAATCCTAATGTCCTAACATGTTTAGGCTCCCAAATGGCACAAAATGAAACAACTGAAGTTGAATGGGATCTTGCAAAGATTCCATGTTATTGTGAAGTTACTTCGATGTGCAAATTACTCACTGCAAATACCCCTCGAAATCGTGGTCGAAAATTTCTGAAATGTGCAAAGGAGGTATGATTTTCTTTTTGTTTAGTTCATTCTCTTGATTTTTGCAAATTTGAATCTTTTTTGAATGATTTTATTTTGATTTACATAGAATGATGGATGTGATTTTTGGTGTTGGGCGGATGAACTTCGATTTTGTCGTTGCAAGGCCGGCTTTTGCAAAATAAGAACATCGAAGATGCCTATGAGCTTAGGACAAAAGTTCTATTGTTGTCCTTCATCTACTAGTGTAAGTCAAACTTTTTTCCTTTGTTCACAAAATGTCAACTATTATTTATGTGTAACTGTGATTACAATTGTAATTTTTATTTTAATATGTGTAGAGGGAAAATCCAGGTTGTCAATATATTGATTGGATGCAAAAATCTAAGGACTCAAAGACAAAGAAGAAACTAGTAGATGATGGGGCTACTACTTCTGCGGGACAGGACAAGGATATCATGAATGAGATCCTATTGGAAGTTGAAATTGAACACCGTGTAGCACAACGCCAAGTCGAAGTATATGGTTCCTTTTTGAAAAAAATTGGGGGATTGAAGATTGAAGATTTAGTATTTGTATTGTAATGCTTAAAAACTTCTCGTTTCAATTCTCTAAACTCTAATGTAATGTTTTGGCATTGTATCATATGTTTGTCTCTAGCACTTAATGAATGAAAATGTGTTTGCTTCCCTGAATCTGCTCTTAATAGCAACTTCATTCTCTCAGAGCTCTATGATGATTCTCTTAATTCTGTCCAAGCTCTCATCTCTGTATGTTATCTTGTACAAATAGCAAGTTGGAAGAAGGCTGATGCCAAAACATAGGCTAAAGTATCCTCTTACTACTGAATCTGGAATGAAAAAAAATTGACCTAGGAAAAAATTAGCCTGGAATGTCTTTGGCATCCAAGTTTCATTACAGAGCATCCAAATTTCAGTGCATATAGAGTCATTACAAATTAGTGCATCCAAGTTTCATTACAAATTAGTGCATCCAAGTTTCAATTGACCTAGGAAAAAATTGACCTGGGAAACAAATTAGTGCATCCAAATTAGTGCATACAATTTCAATTTCAATTGACCTGGGAAACAATTGACGTGGGAAACAATTGACCTGGGATTCAATTTCAATTTCAATTGACCTGGGAAACAATTTCAATTGACCTGGGAAAAAATTGACCTGGGAAACAAATTAGTGCATCCAAGTTTCATTACAAAGTTTCATTGCAGAGTCAATATATGGAGGAGCATAAAATCCAAGCTTTCATTTTGGAATGTCTTTGGCATCCAAGTTTCATTACAGAGCATCCAAGTTTCATTGCAGAGTCATATAATCCAAGTTTCAGTGCATATAGAGTCATATAATCCAAGTTTCATTGCATCCAAGTTTCAGTGCATACAGAGTCATATAATCCAAGTTTCAGTACAGAGTCATATAATCCAAGTTTCATTGTAGCCTGGGAACGTTTCATTGCATCCAAGCTTCATAAAATCCAAGTATTCATTACATCCACAATTCAGTACAGAGTCATATAATCCAAGTTTCATTGTAGCCTGGGAACGTTTCATTGCATCCAAATATCATTACATCCACAATTCAAACTTAATATAATACAAAACATCATTCATGCCACAACTTAATTACATGTTCTAAAAACTGAGCCTATAGCCCCCCAAAAGTCGGGTAGAAGGTCGAGGCATCCATACGTATGTGGCACATTAATGGCAAGGGTTGAAGCTCCGCAAAAGTTGGACTGACCAGTCTGCAATATTCACAAAATAAGTACCATTTCAACTTGTTCCCTGCAAAAATAAGCACCACAAAATAAGCACCATTTCAACTTGTTCCCTGCAATATTCACAAAATAAGCACCATTTCAACTTGTTCCCTGCATCCATACGTATGTGGCACATTAATGGCTCTTTTCATCCATAGTCCTTGCAGCCATTTCAACTTGTTCCCTACAAAAATTTCTCAAGGTTTGCTCAAATAATAAAAAATTTGAACTTTTTGAATGCCATTTTAAAACCTGATGAGTAATATCATAAAATAGAAAACATACTTACACTTGCTTGTGGCAGTCGCGACCAAATATATTAATTATTAGGCATTTGAGCTCAGTATGGAGTGGCTCAGGCATAGTACCAGTATGGCTCAGTATGAAAAGGCTCTCCTTTGCAATTTAGCATACCCGAGTATCAGAGGATAGAGTTTAGTATCAGAGGATACAAAAACTTACTATACAGAAAAGGCTTTCCATTCCAGCTGAAACAATTTCCAGCATACCCGAGTATCAGAGGATACAGTTTAGTATCAGATAAATCAGATAATAAACCGGTAGACAACTGAGCCTTCCACATCATCATTGCCAAGTCAGCTATTCCTACTCCAAGTCATCATTGCCAGTTAGCTAGTTTAGTTATATTTTAGTAGTTGGACCACATCAAATCTGAGAATGAACAAAAGAACCAGTTATAAGCTAGTTGCTCAATGTATACAGTTATCTATAATTTGAAATAATGAGCTATATAAAAAATAATTAAAAGCACCTTCAAAGTTAACATGGCTGCTTCAATACGATCAGTATAGCAATGGTCAGTCCAGTAGTAAGAACCATAGCCATCTCTAACAGAATACTTACTCAACAAGCTCCTCAAAAGTTGAAGCTCCCCAACAAAATACTTCCTTGGCAAGTATAGAAGGAAATTATTATTCACTCCAAAAGTTGAAGCTCCCCAAAAGTTGGAACAATATTGGTTCCTTGTTCATTCATGCCAAAAGTTGAAGCTCTCCAAAAGTTGGATAGGAGGTCGAGGCATCCCATACGCATGTGGCACATTCATAGCCAAAGTTGAACTTCCCCAAAAACCAAACTGAGCAGTCTAAAATATTCACAAAATAAGCACCATAACATGAAAATTATTACCTTGATAGTAAAAATGAAGAAAATTTTAAATGTAAAACGATACTTACACTTGCTTGTGGCGGGCAAAGATATGAATTATTACGCATTTGAGCAGGAGATGCGTTAGGAGTGGGAATTTCCTACAAAATTGAAATATTTTACAGATTTACTATTGTAAATATACCAATAATAAAAGCAAAACTAAACATTCCAATATACAATCTCACCGACACTTTCTCCCGGGGAGTTTTTGTTTTTTACTTCCCCTTCTTGGTCTTTGTTGAGAAAGACCATGATCTGCCATGTTGTTTTCCTACAAAGTATATACCATCATAATATCATAAACACTAAAATTAAAAATAACTCACAATTACTTAAAATTAAAAAACTTACCTTATTTTTCCTGATAGGTTGATGTGCTCGTTTTCCTTTACCATAAGTTTTAACATACGGATGTATTCTAGGCCGACCTTTTGGTGTCTTACAAAGTGGGTCCCCAACTTCTTCACTTGTATTTTTGCACAATCAATATGATGCGACTAGAGTCGGATTGTTGGGTCGATTTAACAATCTTGCCACTCCCAAAATTTTGGGTTCTAATATGTTCTAGCTTCAATTCATTTTCTACCCACTCTTTATAACGATTGTATCGTTCATCATCCGTTGCTCCCAAATCGGCTACCTTGGAAAAAGATTTTGCAGCTCATCATACTTTTTTTGTTCAGCAGTAGCAATCCAACCATTATATGTAATTTTACACCTCGAGTGACATCTCTTCACATCTTTCCTCCATCTTCTCAAAATGTACTTTTCTGGAAGTGAATCGACATCATATTCTTCGATAAGCACATGAAGCGCATGTCTGCACAGAATTCCTCTAAACTCAAACATGTGACAACTGCACAAAAAATTATGTTCCTGCATGTGGAATGAAACAGTGAAGACCTAAATTTTACGAAAGCCACCAACCAAAGTTCTCGCTTGGACATCATACTCTACAACCTCTGCACCATCTCGTGTATCAATTACTTTACAATACATCTTCCCTGTCAGCTCCTCCATAAATTCTCTGAATTTTGGAAGGGTGTAAACTTGTTGAACTTGTGCTTCCATTTCATAAAAAGTGATACATGGAATAACCTATGAAAATGACTGAAAATCTGCATACATCTCTTTTTCTGCCTTATTTCTTAGAGCATTTTCATACTGCTCTGCAAATTGCTTTAAAGTTGTCTTTGAATTGACATACCCATCGAAAAAGGAATTCATACTCTCACTTCTCTGAGTAGTTGACATCCCAGCCCAAAACATTGTTTTTACGAAGCAAGGTACCCACCGTCTCCTCTCCTTGTATAATCCACTTAACCAAGTGTTCTTCTCCAATTTGTACTTATCAATCATATCAGCCCAAAGGGTTTCAAACTCTGTGGTGGCTTGGGTATCATATATCACATTTTTCAAAGTAACACATATAGCATCGTAATCATTATAACTTTTCAGCTTTTCATTCACCTTCTTCATTATGTGCCACAAACACCACCTGTGCCTAGTAGTAGGAAACACGATCTCAATTGCATTTTGCATAGCTTTGTCTTGATCCGTGATTATTCCTTTAGGAGCTACACCGTTCATGCAATCAAGCCATGTAGTGAACAACCAAACAAAAGTATTTGTGTCTTCGTTTGATAGCAATGCACATCCCAACAAGATAGATTTGTCATGACTCGTTACCCAAATCGTTGGGCCGGGCCGAGCCATGTCCAGCCTACGCTTGTTAAAGCGTAGTAAGCTGTTCTAAGAATAGACAATAAAGGATCTAAGCTACTAACAGTTCTAAAATCACATTTAAAGGTTCATCACAACACAGCATCTATAAGCGAAGGTAACAAACACAGATTTAATAATACACTTCCAAGTATCTAACTGGAGACAAAGTCCAGTATCCAAATATAAGTACAGACCAAAGTCTAAGTCTACTAAACACATGAAAGATAAAGATAACTAAGCAAGGTTCCCCGCTGGGGCCTCTTCTGGAGCTAAGGCCAGGTCCATGGTAAGTAGGGCATGTATCCTCAGGACTATCATCTGTAATATTTTCAACAGGTCCAATCAGGACAGAAACGAGTACAACCCATCTAGAAAACCTAAGTAAATGACAGAGAACTCTAAAGCAGTTATAGACAGTTTTATTGATGAACATGGTAGTTTATATTCAGGTGATGGTATAGAGAAACAGTTAAGATACAAAAACAGAAAGGTAAGTAGACAAGAGAAGAATCATGGCAATGATGACAGTAATAAAAGCTAACTGAACTAGAATAACATGTATGAGTCCAGACAGTACAATATAAGTCTAATGTAATCCCAGTGTGAGTCCAGTCCATATAATCCGATACCAGATGATTTCCGGTACAAGATGAGTCCAACAGTGATCAATGAATTCAGGGTGAGTCAAACTATGATCTAACAGTGTGTTTTAAAATACTGAGGTCGACATGTAAACGGTTGTAGGTATCAGGCACATCTCTTACTGATCAGGCAAGAGATGGCTATGCTTCCGGTAGATTCCAGTAGGAGATTCCGGATTTGGGGTATGTCTACATGTCTTACTCAATATTTTCCTGCCCAGCAAGTGAATCCAGTACAAGACACAAAAATCGAGATGAGTCCGGCCAAATGATGATTCCAGAAATGATTTCGGAATGATTCCAGTGATTCCAGTAATAGAGATCAGTAAGTAAGGTATGTGTCGCATACATGAATCCAGAATTATCCATACGTGTTGATACAGAGAATCACATAGAACTAACTAGAACTGAAATACAGTAATTGACAAATAAATGAGAGAACTATCAGAGAATGTACTCGCCTGATACTCTGTAAAAAGTAGTGTAATATCAGATGTCTGTACCAGGGTCACAATGTCCTAAAATAGAGTAATACAGTTATGACATGTCCAAAATGAAAGTAAACGAAAGAACTAATACAATCTATATGATTTCTAAGCCAATCTAGGTCAAAGTCAACTCTAATCAAACATTTTAGTCAAACTAGTCAAGTGGGGACCTAGCATAAAAAGTCTAATGTGGAGGGCCACTATACACAAACTAACTACCTAGGATCTTTACACTAGTGCGGGGTGAGGTCCAATACGTCTATAACTCAAAACAACACAAAATATTAAAAGTCGTAATTATTCAATAAATAAATCAAACTGTACATTGAGTTCCAACAATTTTTGAGATAGACAAAAAGATCAAATATATATAAAAAAAGTATCAAAATGATGCTTGTTATTTATAGAAATTTATACTAATTTTTTTGGGATTTATAAACCCTCATAAATAATTATTAAAAATTAGCAAACATAAATATATTGAAAATGAGTTCTGTTTTCCCATTTTTATAAAATACCAAAAATACTTATTAAATGCCGGAAAAATTATAATAAATTAGCTAAATTAACATAGTATTTAAATATAATTTTTCCAAGATTTTTACAGCAATTAAAATATATATAAAAATTCAAAACCAGAAAGTAACAATATCTAGAAAAATAATTAATTATAAATTAAGGATAATATATAATCAAAATCTACAGATGTTGTCGGATGATAAAATAAATATCATCAACGTGTCCAGAACGGTCAAATCAGCTAGGATAGCCTATCCATAAGTCCAATTTAGACACAGGGGCAAAACCGTAATTTCGGGTCAAAATGATGTCCGCCGTTGGACACACTTTGCACCGAAAAGCGTGTCAGGATAGAAGTCTACAAAACCTAGCAAATTATATGTCCACGAATCCAGAATGACGATACGAACCCAACGGTATGTCCAAAATGGAATTCCGATGTGCCGATCTCAAAATGATACGTTGACGCGACACTTGGTATCCGGTTTGCACGAAAATGCGTGTCGGAGCAAATGTCTTCAAAACTCAGCAAATTATATGTCAATGAGTCCAGAATGACGATACGAACTCAATGGTATATCCGAAATGGGATTCCGATGAGCCGGCGTCAAAAAGTTCCGTTGACTCAGAAAGTGGGACTCGCTTTGCACCGAAATGCGTGCTAGGGCCCACGTTCTCCAAATCAAGCAAATTTTATATGAAACATGCCAGAACGACGCCACGAGTCTACTGGTGGTGTCAGAAATTGAATCCGGAGTCCCGGGTTCAAAAATGGAATTTTACAAGTGCAACACTAAAAATTCGAACGGCCAACTTTGGCGTCGAATTCGACCGACCTAACAAGCTCAAACTGAAATGAAATCTAAAGGGGGCAGGAAGAGGGTTATACCAGCTTCGCACAAGAACTGGTAGTGCGTCAACCGGAGCTGCGACGGCGAAGTTACGAGCTGACGAAGTCGGCTCCACGAAACTGTCCAAAAATAGTTCAATTTAAAACGTCAACTGGGTGGCCAGTTTTGAGGTATCAAACGACATAATTAACGGACGAAAATTGACAGGAGTGAAGATGGATATACCGAGATTGCGACGGAGCAAAAAGTTCGCCGATCCAACGGTCGGATCTCCCGAAAAATATGCGCAAACTTGCTGCGACGGAGCGCGAATTCTGAGTTCCAAACTCGCGCGCGCCGACGGGATCTCGTTCAAAACGCACGAATCGTGTGTTTCACACGTCGGGGAGGATGGTGGTGGCCTGGGAGTTCGCTGGAGTTCGTTGGAGTGGTGGGGGGTCATCCACGGTGGTGGGCCGGCCACATAGTGGCGCACGGCCACGCGACAACGCGCGTGTGCGTGCGCATGCATGCGCACTGCCGCTGCTTGCCGCCTGCTGCGCACGCGCGCGCGACGGCGAGCGGCGCTACTGCCCGGCAAGGGTGGCGGAGGCGTGCGGTGGCGCAGTCCCGACGAGGGTGCGGGGTGGTGGAAGGTGGTGTTGGTTATGGTGGTGGTTTGCTTGGTGGTGATGATGGTGATATTAATGGTGATGGAGATGGTGTTGATGGTGTTGTGATGGTGGGGGTGATGATGTTAAGGTGGAGGAGGAAGGAGGAGAGGGTGGTCGACAGTAAGGGGGAGGGAAGTTCGGCATGGGCTGTCGGTTGTGGTAGTGGTGTTGTGTGTGTTTATTTTACAAAGAGAGAAAGAGAAAGAGATGAATATGTGTATACATATTAATATAGAAAGAGTGAGAGAGAGAGAGAGATATTTGAGAGGGGGAGAGAGAAAGAGGTCGGTCCTCATAAAGGGGGGGGTGCTGTGTACAGGAGGGGGGGGATGTGTAAGTGTTTGTATAAAGTGTGGGAGAGAGAGTGAGTTTATTATTATATATATATATATATATGTATATATATATATATATAAGATATTTAAGAGAGAGAAAAAGAGAGAGATATTTTCCAAATAGGAAAAATAGGAAAACTATGTGGGATATTTGGACAGTCATGAAAGAACAATATGGAGCTTGGGTTCGGGTTCGGTCGAGCCGGATCGGGCCAAAATCGGACAGGGGGGCAATAATTAAATTAAAATATGTATTTATGATCACGGAAAAATAAATAATATACGGGGACTCCAATAAATGGGACACAAGTTGCAGGCGGGGAGTAGGCTTCGTATGGGCCACGTCCATACTTCGGGTCGACTAGGTTGGGTCGATGTCGGGTCCCGAAATTAAATTGAAAAATAAATCGGGTTTTACGGTAGACAATAAATCGGCCTGAATTGAATCGAAAGTTGTGCGAAAGAAATGGAGCACAAAATGGAGTGTCTGAGTGGGACACGAAGGTCATGGGTGAAGAGCGTCTCGAGTAGATCATTTATGAGAAGTTGGTTCTGAGAAAACGACTGGTCTGGTGCTCCTAAATTAAAAGCAACGGTAACGTGCAAACGATGATCAAAAATAAAAGTGGGAATAACTATTCAATGATTAATTGGTCGAAGTTGACCCGAAGTTGCGCGATACAAAAAGAGCACAAGGGAATGAGTTCAAGTGGGACATGATATATCAACAGGAAGATAATCTTGCCTACTTCAAAATCCATGAAGATAGTTTACAGAGATTGGCATCCCTGACGCTCCAGAAGTCAAGTTACGGAAAGGCACATTAATGATCTAAACAATTAAATAATAATATATTTATCGAAAACAATTCACTAAGAAAAATAAAAATAAACCCTAAAATTCAGGGGGCTTACATCCTACCCACCTTACAAAAATTTCGTCCTCGAAATTAAAAATCATCCAACCGGTCAAACTATAACATGTAGCTGCTCTGGCTACGATACTCAATCTGCTATCCTTGTAATCATCTCTTCCATTTCTCTTTACAATTTTTTTGGTTCAGGTTCAACAAAGTCCTTCTATCATAAACTTCGTCATATATCCTCTAGAATCTTCTATACTAACATGGAACATTTATGTATACCCTAAACTATAGGTCATTCTCTGGATATGTCTATAAACCTAAAATGCTTAATCATCAATCATATTTCCAACCTCAATTGTAGATAATTGATTTTCTTATCGTATTCTAAGTATCTATATTCTATCAATCCACAGTTCCTTAGCATTATTTGTCGTCAATCCTTTTCTACAGTTTCTCCTCGAAATCATACGTTCAATTCTTATTCTTGACGTAGAGCCTTCTTCTTTTTACTCAACAAGTCCTCCAAATATAAATCCTCGATTTCAAAACTCCCGATTTATTAATTACCAATGTACATATGTCTCTGTCTTGTTCCTTGTCTTTTAACAGATATCTTTCCGATCTCGTACGCAATATGATAACTCATTCTAACTTATTCTATATCAATCCACATATCGTTCTACCCTTTAATCACATGTAATTAGCTATAGGTAACCAACCAAAATTCTACGAATGCTAAATCCTCAAACTCTAAGCACAAGATTCTAATCCTCAATCCATAGTCATAACAATATAATATCTCATTTCTCCATCTTTAGATACCCTATCTCGAGTCATACTATCAACGCAATCGTTCTTAAGGGTTTTCAAGTCTACTACAGTCAGTCACCCATACTTGCCCTATAAGCTTAATCTAACCAATCCCTAGGAAAAGTACTTATCACAATCACACAATACATTTATAGTTATACTACAGGATCAGTCAACAAGGTTTGGCTATTTCAGTCGTCTATCAAGTAGAAGGTAACAAGGCCTAAGACTGGGTCAAGCAATCCATAACAGTGTCCCAACAAGTTAAAGGGTCAAGCAAGACAGGAAAGTTTATCGAAAAATCTTCAAGAATGGTACGAAGACAATGTGATACATAACAAGAAGAATTACCCAAGAGGTTAACGAAGAAGAGTTTAGTCAAGTCATAGGAAAGATGGAACACAAAAATAATTATGTCCAAAAGATAACATGAAAGCAATCCTATTGGAGAGTCCTAGAGAACCTGTAATTCTAGTTGTAGATGTAGATAGAATAGAGTTAATCAAGACGAAGAAGAATGATGGTAAGAATTTGTTCTTGCTCAATCGGTCATAACGAAGTGAACCAAGTTGAGATATGATCTGATAACCATACACGTCTTCCTGAAATTATGTTGCCAGAATTCTCGCCACACCAGTAAGCTTAGATGCAATAAACGATAGAGTCATAACTAAGGTATACTCCCTAAAATCATATTATCTAGAATCCTCGCCACGCCAACCGGTATGGCTGCGAGAAAGTCTAAATTCTATGAATAGGATAGTATATCCGAAATCAGGCTCTTTGTTTTTGTCATACTAGCTAATATGGCTGCGATAAATTCTAAACTCCATAACTAAAGCAGACGTTTACCTTATCAGGATATATCATAATTTAATCCACAAAATTTATCACGATGCAAGATCAAAGTTAACAACGAAAATCAGAAATTAAATTCAACAACGAATTTAAGGAAGAGCAAATGGAAATAAGTGAAAACAGATTTCTAGATAAGATTAGAGTGAGATCCTCAGGGGTCATCCCAAAGGTACAAACTTGGTCTAAATTGACCCACTGAAATACAAACAAGAGGCTAATTATAGCTAACGGTCCTATGCTGTGACGAGTTTTCCTGTGTTGTACTCCTAGAAATCCTCTAAGTGTTCTAAATGTTATTTCTAGTGTTATCAAGTTATCCTAGATCCTAATTGCAGGCATGCTTGGTACAATAACGTAACCAAACAACTTAAGTCTGGACCTGCATGGGCCGCCACTAAAAACATGTCACGACCCGTTATCCAAATCGTTAGGCCGGGCCGAGCCATGTCCAGCCTACGCTTGTTAAAGCGTAGTAAGCTGTTCTAAGAATAGACAATAAAGGATCTAAGCTACTAACAGTTCTAAAATCACATTTAAAGGTTCATCACAACACAGCATCTATAAGCGAAGGTAACAAACACAGATTTAATAATACACTTCCAAGTATCTAACTGGAGACAAAGTCCAGTATCCAAATATAAGTACAGACCAAAGTCTAAGTCTACTAAACACATGAAAGATAAAGATAACTAAGCAAGGTTCCCCGCTGGGGCCTCTTCTGGAGCTAAGGCCAGGTCCATGGTAAGTAGGGCATGTATCCTCAGGACTATCATCTGTAATATTTTCAACAGGTCCAATCAGGACAAGAACGAGTACAACCCATCTAGAAAACCCAAGTAAATGACAGAGAACTCTAAAGCAGTTATAGACAGTTTTATTGATGAACATGGTAGTTTATATTCAGGTGATGGTATAGAGAAACAGTTAAGATACAAGAAAAGAAGGTAACTAGACAAGAGAAGAATCATGGCAATGATGACAGTAATAAAAGCTAACTGAACTAGAATAACATGTATGAGTCCAGACAGTACAATATAAGTCTAATGTAATCCCAGTGTGAGTCCAGTCCATATAATCCGATACCAGATGATTTTCGGTACAAGATGAGTCCAACAGTGATCAATGAATCCAGGGTGAGTCAAATTATGATCTAACAGTGTGTTTTAAAATACCGAGGTCGACATGTAAACGGCTGTAGGTATCATGCACATCTCTTACTGATCAGACAAGAGATGGCTATGCTTCCGGTAGATTCCAGTAGGAGATTTCGGATTTAGGGTATGTCTACATGTCTTACTCAATATTTCCTCGCACAGCAAGTGAATCCAGTACAAGACACAAAAATCGAGATGAGTCCGGCCAAATGATGATTCCATAAATGATTCCGGAATGATTCCAGTAATAGAGATCAGTAAGTAAGGTATGTGTCGCATACATGAATCCAAAATTATCCATACGTGTTGATACAGAGAATCACATAGAACTAACTAGAACTGAAATACAGTAATTGACAAATAAATGAGAGAACTATCAGAGAATGTACTCGCCTGATACTCTGTAAAGAGTAGTGTAATATCAGATGTCTGTACCAGGGTCACAATGTCCTAAAATTGAGTAATACAGTTATGATATGTCCAAAATGAAAGTAAACGAAAGAACTAATACAATGTATATGATTTCTAAGCCAATCTAGGTCAAAGTCAACTATAATCAAACATTTTAGTCAAACTAGTCAAGTGGGGACCTAGCATAAAAAGTCTAATGTGGAGTGCCACTATACACAAACTAACTACCTAGGATCTTTACACTAGTGCGGGGTGAGGTCCAATACGTCTATAACTCAAAACAACACAAAATATTAAAAGTCATAATTATTCAATAAATAAATCAAACTGTACATTGAGTTCCAACAATTTTTGAGATAGACAAAAAGCTCAAATATATATAAAATAAAGTATCAAAATGATGCTTGTTATTTATAGAAATTTATACTAATTTTTCTGGGATTTATAAACCCTCATAAATAATTATTAAAAATCAGCAAACATAAATATATTGAAAATGAGTTCTGTTTTCCCATTTTTATAAAATACCAAAAGTACTTATTAAATGCCAAAAAAATTATAGTAAATTAGCTAAATTAACATAGTATTTAAATATAATTTTTCCAAGATTTTTACAGTAATTAAAATATATATAAAAATTCAAAACCAGAAAGTAACAATATCTAGAAAAATAATTAATTATAAATTAAGGATAATATATAATCAAAATCTACAGATGTTGTCGGATGATAAAATAAATATCACCAACGTGTCCAGAACGGTCAAATCAGCTAGGATAGCCTACCCATAAGTCCAATTTAGATACAGGGGCAAAACCGTAATTTCGGATCAAAATGATGTCCGCCGTTGGACATACTTTGCACCGAAAAGCGTGTCGGAATAGAAGTCTACAAAACCTAGCAAATTATATGTCCAAAAATCTAGAATGATGATACGAACCCAACGGTATGTCCAAAATGGAATTCCGATGTGCCGATCTCAAAATGATACGTTGACGCGACACTTGGTATCCGATTTGCACGGAAATGCGTGCCGGAGCAAATGTCTTCAAAACTCAGCAAATTATATGTCAACGAGTCTAGAATGACGATACGAACTCAACGGTATATCCGGAATGGGATTCCGATGAGCCGGCGTCAAAAAGTCCCGTTGACTCAGAAAGTGGTTCCCGTTTTGCACCGAAATGCGTGCCAGGGCCCACGTTCTCCAAATCAAGCAAATTTTATATGAAAACATGCCAGAACGACGCCACGAGTCTACTGGTGGTGTCAGAAATTGAATCCGGAGTCCCGGGTTCAAAAATGAAATTTTACAAGTGCAACACTAAGAATTCGAACGGCCAACTTTGGCGTCGAATTCGACCGACCTAACAAGCTCAAACTGAAATGAAATCTAAAGGGGGCAGGAAGAGGGTTATACCAGCTTCACACAGGAACTGGTAGCGCGTCAACCGGAGCTGCGACGGCGAAGTTACGAGCTGACGAAGTCGGCTCCACGAAACTGTCCAAAAACAGTTCAATTTAAAACGTCAACTGGGTGGCCAGTTTTGAGGTATCAAACGACATAATTAACGGACGAAAATTGACAAGAGTGAAGATGGATATACCGAGATTGCGACGGAGCAAAACGTTCGCCGATCCAACGGTCGGATCTCCCGAAAAACACGCACGAACTTACTGCGACGGAGCGCAAATTCTGAGTTCCAAACTCGCGCGCGCCGACGGGATCTCGTTCAAAACGCACGAATCGTGTGTTTCACACGTCGGAGAGGATGGCGGTGGCCTGGGGGAGTTCGCCGGAGTTCGCTGGAGTGGTGGGGGGTCATCCACGGTGGTGGGCCGGCCACATAGTGGCGCACGGCCACGCGACAACGCGCATGTGCGTGCGCATGCATGCGCACTGCCGCTGCTGCCGCCTGCTGCGCACATGCGCGCGATGGCGTGCGGCACTGCTGCCCGGCGAGGGTGGCGGAGGCGTGCGGTGGCGTAGTCCCGACGAGGGTGCAGGGTGGTGGAAGGTGGTGTTGGTTATGGTGGTGGTTTGCTTGGTGGTGATGATGGTGATATTAATGGTGATGGAGATGGTGTTGATGGTGTTGTGATGGTGGGGGTGATGATGTTAAGGAGGAGGAGGAAGGAGGAGAGGGTGGTCGACAGTAAGGGGGAGGGGAGTTCGGCATGGGCTGTCGGTTGTGGTAGTGGTGTTGTGTGTGTTTATTTTACAAAGAGAGAAAGAGAAAGAGATGAATGTGTGTATAAATATTAATATAGAAAGAGTGAGAGAGAGAGAGATATTTGAGAGGGGGAGAGAGAAAGAGGTCGGTCCTCACAAAGGGAGGGGGGTGCTGTGTACAGGAGGGGGGGATGTGTAAGTGTTTGTATAAAGTGTGGGAGAGAGAGTGAGTTTATTATTATTATTATTATTATTATATATATATATATATATATATATATATATATATATATATATATATATATATATATATATATATATATAAGATATTTAAGAGAGAGGAAAAGAGAGAGAGATATTTTCCAAATAGGAAAAATAGGAAAACTATGTGGGATATTTGGACAGTCATGAAAGAACAATATGGAGCTTGGGTTCGGGTTCGGTCGAGCCGGGTCGGGCCAAAATCGGACAGGGGGGACAATAATTAAATTAAAATATGTATTTATGATCACGGGAAAATAAATAATATACGGGGACTCCAATAAATGGGACATAAGTTGCAGGCGGGGAGTAGGCTTCGTATGGGCCACATCCATACTTCGGGTCGACTAGGTTGGGTCGATGTCGGGTCCCAAAATTAAATTGGAAAATAAATCGGGTTTTACGGTAGACAATAAATCGGCCTAAATTGAACCGAAAGTTGTGCGAAAGAAATGGAGCACAAAATGGAGTGTCTGAGTGGGACACGAAGGTCATGGGTGAAGAGCGTCTCGAGTAGATCATTTATGAGAAGTTGGTTCTGAGAAAACGACTGGTTTGGTGCTCCTAAATTAAAAGCAACGGTAACGTGCAAACGATGATCAAAAATAAAAGTGGGAATAATTATTCAATGATTAATTGGTCGAAGTTGACCCGAAGTTGCGCGATACAAAAAGAGCACAAGGGAATGAGTTCAAGTGGGACATGATATATCAACGGAAAGATAATCTTGCCTACTTCAAAACCCATGAAGATAGTTTACAGAGATTGGCATCCCTGACGCTCCAGAAGTCAAAGTTACGGAAAGGCACATTAATGATCTAAACAATTAAATAATAATATATTTATCGAAAACAATTCACTAAGAAAAATAAAAATAAACCCTGAAATTCAGGGGGCTTACAAGATTGCCCATGATGGTTGACACCAACAAATGGTGAGAATGGCATATCATATTTGTTTGTTAGATATGTTGAGTCAAATGTGACGACGTCACCAAACTCTTTGTATGCTTCTCTGCACCTACCATCTGCCCAAAACACATTTCTTAATCGATTTTTGTGATCCAAATCCATACAAAAGACAAAGCCTGTATTCGATGCTTGCATCTTCAAAAAATACTTTTGAATTGCAAGAGCATCACCTTTCCCCAATCGTAGACGCCTCTCTTTTTCAATGAAATTTCTAGCATCTTTATCTATACATCCCATATTCTCATATCCACCGGATTCAACAACAATTGTATTGATACTTTTGTTTGGTCTAACTCCCGCTATATCGTGTAGCACGAGTTTTCTTTTCATTGATGGAGTGATTTTTCGGTTGCACCGATAAAACCGAGTCTTATTTGGGCTTAAATCATGATTGTGGTCAAGAACTAATTTTGTAATCTCCCATTCGCCGTCCATGTTTAAACGTGCTGAAAGCCTAACCTTGCACCCGGTTCCACCTTGAGGTCTGGGCCTTAACACATTTAACCCCTTACTCTGCCACAACTTGTTACCTCGGCTACACTCAAGTGCAACATATCTCAATTTCCCATCGTCACCCTTTTTCGAATGCCGTCTCCTCACTGAAAACCCCTTGTGACAACCATATAATCTAAAGACCTCGTACATTTTTTTCTAAATCCTCAAACTTCATTCCCACCTCAGGTGTGACTACATCAGTGAATTCAATTTCTTTCAATTCTCCATTACGTATATTTGGATGCTCTACTTCCATGCTTACATATTCTTTCTGTAAGAACTCTTCAGGCATGTGCTCTGCTTCCATGCCTGCACAAGATAAACAAGAAAATTTATCATATCCTTGTAAATATAAGTTATAAAAAAAATTCATCATATCCTGGTAATTATATAACATGAAAGGGAGGGTGAGAACCCTCCATGTGATGAAACAGTAGTGCCCTAATTTCAGAAATTAAAAAAAACCTAATTTCAGAAACGAAAACCTAATTTCGGAAATAAAATCCCTAATGTCAGAATGAAAAGTCCAAAATCATAACCCTAATTTCAGTTTCCAGCAGTTTACTATACATTGTACCCTAATTTCACTGGTAGACGAAGGAAAAGAGGGAGAGACAAAGAATAAGAAGAAGAAGAAGTACCCGTTTCTTCTTCTGACCGTATTGTTAGGTTGAAGAAAGGTTGACGGAGGTCATCGCCGTCGTCGTCGAGGAGTGAGGTCGCCATCGTGGTCGCCATCGTGCCCTAATTTCACTCGTTGTAGTGTTAGGTTGAAGATAGAGAGAGAAAATTACATTAGGTTTGTTTGGTTTTGTAATTCACATGAACCGGACGGGTTTTTTGATTCACATGTTGGCCAGGTTGGTTGTGCCAGCTCATTAGCCAGCTCAGTAGTTGTAAATAAGTTGTAATAAATTGGTAGTAGTCCTAGCATTGTTGTGAAGGAAAATGCTAAGTTTAGTATCAAATTCTTACAACTTTCTTACAACTACTCTTTTCCACCCCTTACACATGGATTCCACCGGGTCCCACTACCACTCTCACCCCCCTGCTACATGGGTTCCATCCGACCCCACCATTTCTTCTCCTCCTTCAATCGAAGTCCGACACGTGTCCGGTTGTAGGAGGATTGTAAAATTTGGTTGTAGGCATAGCAAAGCTCAGTAAGCAGAAAGATCACGACACATATACTAAAAAACATTATTAATAATATAATTTTGTTTTAATATTGCACTCAAATTTAGTTTGAATTTCTTGATAAAAAAAAAAGTAAAAGCATACTACAAGCATTATTAATAATATAATTTTGTTTTTATTAAACTTTCAATAAGTATGTTCAATGTGCAACGATTCTATCTACTGGAAAGACATGTCCATTTCAAAGATCGTGTCTACTCACTTTGTGTCTCTTTGTCATCTATAAAAGCATAAGTGTTTGAATAATTTTATCACTCAATTCATACATCAAACATTAAGTCCAAGAGAAAGAGATTACCTATATTGCTTCGTCAAATTTCTGCGGTGTGAAGTTGCTATCGAAGGAGAAGAACAGTTGTATCCTGGGAGACTAATCACCAATATACTGTAAGCACCAGTGCAGGACAAATATTGTCTTAAAGATATTGAACCAAGTTTAAGCATCGATCTTGGTCAGATCAATTATTTATTTTATTTACATTTTATACTCAGTTTCGGAAATACAAGTTAAAATTTTACTGACAAAAGCAACAGTAGAGGACGAATTAGTAGAAGTAGGAAGCTGCTCAAGTTAGTACAATGGATACACGTACTCAAGCAGCTTAGCATTCTTATTTCAGAGTGGGCATGCATGGGTTTATTAGACATGTCAGAACGTGTTTAGTGAGATTGGCTCTTGGTGGACGTAGCCATTGTTTGTGGAATTGTATTGATGGTTCTCATCCTGCCTGCAGTCTATTTTCTCTGGGTCATATATATTTCTTATCTTGCAGTCCTTATTTGCATTAGCATTACAAACAAATATTACGAGATATTAACATTAGGAGAATATAAATCTGCTAACATGTACTTATAAGACACTTAGCGGAGAACTTTACTGGGTGAAAATTAACCATTGATCATCTGCATCCATCTCCAACTATGAGGAATGAGGATCAATATCGACTCTTTCTCTATGCATAAACACATGTACACATGTCAATAAGTACAAGTCAAAGATAAGGTGGAGTTGGGTTGGCTTCACGTCCAGGCTGGTATCACCTTTATGTATAGATTTTCTCTATAAGAAAGAATTATGGAGGAACATTTTACGAAATCCGTTGTAGTCTAGTTGGTTAGGATACTCGGCTCTCACCCGAGAGACCCGGGTTCAATTCCCGGCAACGGAATATTTAATTCAATAATTTCGTTTTTTTCTCTGTAAAAAATAAAAAAAAAAATGAAAATAATAAATTTATTTAAATTGAAAAATGACGACCACAGTGGGAGTCGAACCCACGACCTTCTGATCCGAAGTCAGACGCGCTAATCCACTGCGCTATGCGGTCATATTGTCGTTTTAATTTGTTCACGCAGATAGGAATATTATTTACAGGGGAATAACGAGAGTTTTTTTTTCTTCCGAATGATTAATTACTCATCCTAATAGGCCCTATGCAATGTGATTTATAGGGGGATAACAATAGTTCTTGTTTCGAATGATTAATTAGTCATCTGCTTATGGATCGCAAAATACTTAATTAGTGTACTACAACGAAATTAGCAAATGTTTATGGTTTTATGCTTTAAAGCTTACTCTATGATGCTTTATTATGTTCATTATACTTACAATATTTAGTAATACGAAGACTAGAACATTAATTGAACAAGAATCTTGGTCCCTTGTTGTTATGAAAATATTTTTCTATCTTTACAATGGTAACAGATGTACAATAGTTATGTTTGTCCAACATCTAGCTAGAAAATAAGAAATAGTCCCCCTCTACTGTTATTATGATCTTCATAAACTAGAATAATGTTAACTACAAGTCTTTTCCTATAATAAATGGTAGCCTAAAGGCTAAAATAAAACCTACTTGAATTATTTAAATAACTTAGCTATGGAAACTAACTTTTAATCTTAATTAAAAGTTAGTCTAAATGAGCTGTCATATTTAAAAATTAAGGAAAAAAAAAAAATCTAACTACTACCTTGACTATCTAATATTATCTAATTACCGACACACACATATATATAACAAATTTTAATTAAAATATAAATATATCTATAATAAATAATGAGCTGAAAAATGGCTTAAAAGTGAGTCATCTAAGAAGTACGTACATCATTGCTTATTAAATTAAAAAAAATTAATTATTTCAAAAAATTGTTAAAGTTTTTTAAATTTGTTATAAATAACAACGTGAGAAATCAAACTCAATCAACCAAGAAGAATACCTCCCACCTTAACCACATGAGTTAGAAGGGTTGTTTTGCTGTAATTAGATAATATATATTATTATTTTACGAGCAACACATTTGAATTTACTAGTATCTATAACGAATCATAACTAAAATATAAATATATATAACAAATTTTAATTCAAATATATTCAAATTTAAACAATGTTTTTAAAAAAAAATAGTTTACGTACAACACGCATGAATTTACTAGTCTCTAACTCTACTATTATAATACGGCTTGCAAACGGCTCAAAAATAAGTTGTCCAAGCCGTATGTATATCCTCCATTAATTAATAATATATATCTAATGAAGTAGTTAATAAAAATTCTAAAATTCTTCTAACTAACTGAACATATAACAAATTATATAATATATTCCATATTTAAATTATATTTAAACTAAGTACATAATATTACCTAATTAAATACGTACCCATAATTTTAAAAACAGACATATAACAAAATAATTAAAAAAAAAAAATCTTTTAATCATATTTAAAACATTTTAATATAAATTAAATTTGTAGCTAATTTTTTAATAAATTTATAGATTAATTTTTTGGTACGTGCAATGTACAAATCGCACACGAATATGACTAGTGGAAAAAAACATGAGACATTTCATTTACAAAAGAAAAAAAGTTTTCTTCCTCTTTGACTAGATCCTATTAAAAATCTTTTCATTTATTACATCACATCCCTCAAAATGTTAAAAAGAAAAGAGAAGCAAAGAAACATCATTAATCAACGATAGTCTATTGGCGCCTTAAGTTTTACTCGAGGACAGTCCAATATTTTTAATTTTTTTATAAATTTGTCACTCAAAATTTTTACTTGAGGGAAATTTATGAAATGCCCAAAAAACGAAAATTTTTTATGAAAAACCCACCGCGCAATAAAATTTCATCTCGTGCCCAGAATTAGGAAAAAAATATATAAAGAGGGTTCCGAATGACCTTTTTGCCCTTCCTTCTAATTTATTGAAAACACCCACGAAACTACTCTTAAAAAAAATGTTTCGATACTTTATCTTCTTCCATACGCTGCTCACTTTCGAATCTAGGTTTTCTCCTCAAAATCTTCAAAAACTCGTCGGAAAATTTTGGAAATACCGAGACAAACGACAAAAGTGCTAAAACGGAGGTCAAAACATTATTTTTTTTGCGATTCTAAAATTTCGGAAGGCCGTCTAATGGAGAAGCTGTTACTTTCAGGCTCCTCGAAGATACGCTCGTTTTGGGACAAACCGGGCCTCGTTTCGACCTCTCAGTCAAAAGTTATGGCCCTTCAAAGTTTCAAATGACCATAAAATGCAGGAGAATAGTCATTCTCCGTGTTAGAACACACGAAAAATGTTAATTTTGCATGGGGTTGCCATTCTCCGTGTTAGTAACACGGAGAATGTCATTCTCCGTCTTAATTTACACGGAGAATAGTCATTCTCTGTGTTAGTAACACGGAAAATGGCATTCTCCGTCTTAATTTACACGGAGAATAGCCATTTTCTGTGCTAAATTATACGGAGAATGGTCATTCTCCGTCTTAATTTACACGGAGAATGACCATTCTCCGTGTAATTTAGCACGGAGAATGGTCATTACAGTGTTAAAACGCAGGAGAATGACCATTCTCCGTATTAGAAACACGGAGAATGCCATTCTCCGTGTTAAATAAAACGGAGAATGCCATTCTCCGTGTTAAATAAAATGGAGAATGGCCATTCTCCGTGTAATTTAGCACGGAGAATGGCCATTCTCCGTGTAATTTAGCACGGAGAATGGTCATTCTAGTGTTAAAAACGCAGGAGAATGGCCATTCTCAGAAATACGGAGAATGCCATTCTCCGTGTTAAATAAAGCGGAGAATGCCATTCTCTGTGTTAAATAAAACAGAGAATGGCATTCTCCGTCTTAATTAAAACGGAGAATGACATTCTCCGTGTTAATTTACACGGAGAATGGTTATTCCCAGTGTTAAAACGTAGGAGAATAACCATTCTCCGTGCTAAATAACACAGAGAATGACATTCTCCGTGTTAAATGACACGGAGAATGGTCATTCAAATGTTAAAACACAGGAGAATGGCCATTCTCCGTGTTAGAAACACGGAGAATGGCATTCAACACGGAGAATGGCATTCTCCTTGTTAAAAATGCAGGAGAATGACTATTCTTCGTGTGATATCGACGGAGAACAGTTGACAGAAACCTAATTTTTTTCGTTTTTTTGTTTTGTGGAAAGAAATTTGACATGAATAAAGATTCAAGAGTTTTCGTTCTTCTTTCAAAATGATGCTAACTCTTATGGAAAAGAAGAAGAAGATCTTCTCTCCATAATTGACCTAATTGTAGGAGAAGAAGAAGAAGAAGAAGAAGATGATGAGCGATGATCGGAGTTCGACTGAAAAAAAAATATGGTGAACTACGAACGATCTTTGTGATCTTTGCTGAAGATGAGAGCAATGGAATTCAGATCTCTCGTGAAGAAGAAGAAGAAAGAAGAGAATCGCAATCCAGATCTGAGTTTGTGCGGAGTAGTTATGGTATTAATTTTGTAAATACAGAGCATCTAAAGGGAATCTTTGAATATTTGACGTGGAATTATATAATTCTGGGCATTTCATAAAACCCATCCTGCGGGTGGGTTTTTCATACAACCCAACCCCGAAATTAGGTTTCTCAGCAATTTTCAGTAATTTATATATCTGGATTTCGACTACTCTATGTTAGGACTGTCAACTTTATTGTCCTAAAGGATTATGATAATTTAAATTTGGACTAAATGGAGGATTGGACAGCCCAAAATAAAATTAATATTGTCCAAAGTAAAAAATTATATCAATAAGGACTGTCCAAAAGTAAAATGTGGAATGCTTAAAGAATTTTTCTTAATCAACAACAGTAGAGGAAAGAAGCAACATGAAGCACCTGTCAAAAGAAAAGCTTCCTTCCCTCCTCCTTCTCCTCCCTCGGCCACCGCCTCCTCCTCGGCATTCTCATCGCCACCTCCATCTTCCTCCTCCACCCCTACCTCCACTCACTTCCCCCCGCCACTTCCCCACGCAGTAGACCCATATGACCCGCTCTTTGCCGCCGGAGGAGCCAGGAGAATCCCCGTCGGCCTCAAGCGCCTGTCCAAGCGGGTCGTCGTCATTGCGGGGTGGGCTTCGTCGGCTCCCACCTGGTGGACCGTTTGCTCGAGAGGGGGAGACAGCGTCATCGTCGTCGACAACTTCTTCACAGGGAGGAAGGACAACCTGGTCCACCACCTCGGGGATCACAGGTTCGAGCTCGTCCGCCACGACGTCGTCAAGCCCATACTGCAGGAGGTTGACTAGGTCTACCACCTCGCTTGCCCTGCCTCCCCCGTGTACTACAAGTACAACCCCATCAAGACCATCATATCCTCTTTTTTATTTTGCTTTAGCATCACTTAGGCCATCTCCAATGGGGATGTCCAAAATTGAGTTTCTATTCTACTTGTTGTACTTTAAGGAAACTTCTATCCTAGTTGGTGGAGTTTTACATAGAAATTGCACAAATAATAAAACACTCTCCAATGGTGTCACGGATTTAGTATTGTTGCCAACACTTCGACCCGTGCGGCGTACAATTTTCCTACTCGAAAATCCGTGCCACCCTTCCCCAAACGTTTAGCTAGATTGCTAAGACGAGAATAAGAACAATGTGAGCAAAAGAGAGAGATTGGAAGATTAAAAACTTCACTATACTAGAGAGAGTTTACAACTTCTTGGTTGGAGAAGAGCAAATGAGCCTCATATTTATTTATATTCCCTCAAAGGGCTTACATGAGCTTTTGAAAACAGAATATTTTAGAGATTATTCTAGGGCCTAGTTATGGAGAATTCATAAATCTTCAAGAAGACTTAACCACATTATGGAGGATTCCATAAGCTTCCAGCAAAACTGAAGTCCGTAGAGGGTTATGCAGATCCGTCTCGATGGGACACAAAATCTTGTGCATGATACTCTTCCTCACTTGTTTCATCGACGTCCTCGTCGACGGGTGCACCAAGTCTCGGAACGACGTCTATTCTTGTAGGCATGATCGTTGCGCATCGTTTCTTCTTCGTGCGTGTTATGCAACGCTTTTCTAGACTTGCCAATATTTTTCTCAAGATCGAAAGCAAACTGGTTTGCCGCATCAACTTTGACCTTGGCATGTGCCCACCTCGACACAGAAAAAGTATCATGTGGGCTATCAGGTCGTCAATCCACCTCATCTCGTGGTTGCACATAGTTCTCCACATCGTCGCGCATGCGAGTGCTATTGCAACTTTGTCGACCGAACGTCCAACATGAACGTTGAACAACTCTGCACGAGGGTATAAAATGAAAGGATCAATTTAATGATGTATGGCCAAATAATAATTGCGAGAAGTTATATAAGAGTTTCTACATGTAGAAATCCTCATAGAAATTCTCCATCCTACATCATGTTAGTCCCGAAGCGTGGATATAGATGGAAAACAGGAGTTCAGCAAGCCTACACAGTAGGTGCCACAAATGAGGAGTATAGCAAGCCTACACGGTAGGTGCCACAACATCGTTGCTCAAAGCAAGATTCGTCTCTATACGATCCGCTTCCAGGAACCAGCAAGTTCAAAAGAACTTCTGGAACGCTCGTCAGTCAATATTTGTGACTTGAACGGGCTTCCTGAACTTTACGGACTCCCTTAACTCTCTTCTTTGGTGCATCTTGGAAATGAGGCAAGGGGGCTCTATTTATAGAGTGGAGTGAGGCCTCACCATCTCTCATATCCGATGTGGAACTAAAACACCAATACTCTAAAATAGAGTTTGATGTTTTACATCATCCCACAATCAACATAGTCGAGTGCTAGCCCACGCCTTTCCCCCGAACACTCCCGTGCATGCATGAGACAACCTGGAGTCCGTGTCGAGTCCGAGCCCGCACAACAAAAATTAACTTACGTCATTGTTGGAATTAATCATTTTTCTCTTAGTAAAATCACCCACATGGTTTCCTCCTTAGGGTCACCACCCCATGTGCATATCCCAACAACACATACTCATATATATGTTGAGATAACTCATGGTGCTTTTCCAATGTGAGACTAAACTTTACAAAGCATGTTGAGAGCAAGCTCTCTTCATGTCAAAGAGCAAGAGCACCAACACATCAATGCCGTCTAGGATAGAATTTGGAATATAAATCACCCTTGGAAGAAGTTTTTTAAAAGAAGTTTCTACCATAGAAATATGGGAGACTGAAACCCCCATTGGAGATGGCCTTAGACTGCTCTGGTCCATTCATTCTCTCTGACATGTTACATACGGGCACACTACCATTTTTTTGTATTTAATTTTTTTGTCTTCCAAAATTATTTTGAATACAAGACAAATGTGAACCAGTACCAGCGAGGTCTATGGTGACCTCTTGAGCACCCTCAGAAAGAGACCTATTGGGGCCATGTCAATCCTATAGGTTTGGCCGCCTGCCCAACTCCAATTTATGTAGTCTGTTCATTTGTTCAGTGTCTTTATATCATCAAAATCATCTAATTCCTCTCACTGGATCTTTTTTCTTCCACGTAGATCCTTTACGCCTTTGATTTTCCATTTATTAGGACAATAGTTCTTAATGCCACTCCATCTTAGGTGTTAGAAGTTGGAGAAAAGATAGTTTGCCCGCAGGCGGGTGGCCCGTCCGCCGCGTGGCCGAAGCCCATTCCCCCCTCCTCCCACCCCATATGCATGAGTCTCATGTCGGTTGACCTGCCAATGGGTTGGTACGATGAAGGAAAAGAACAGCTGAAACTTTGACCATGGATGACCATCGAGGTGCAGATGTTGAGGTAATTTTAATATGCTATTTGTTGGAGTTTTGATGGTCATATAGCAAGTAGCATGCTATGGTTATGATAATGGAACATTAAATAGTTTCTAAAATGTTCTTCAAAGTTCGAAATTTCATAGAACTACAATGCATGATAGTTGAACACTAAATACTAATAGTTCATGAAATACATTTATTTCTTTCACGTAAATATATGCTTGTTATAGAACTATATTGCACGATATAAAATTTCTACTTCATGATTGCAATCAACTCAGCATCTCAGTTGTTTGAGATCTGGACACTTTCCTTGCCAATGAGTTGCTTACCTAATTGTATTTGTTTTGAATAGTACCACTAGGTTTAGATAACTTCTGTCTTGTTCGTATAGAGAAATCCATCTCAAGTGATAGTGAAAGGGTTACTTTTCATTTGTACCGTTGCCTAGGTTTTATGACATGGCCCTTTCAAACTCATAGCTGCCTCGGTAGGATTTTTGCAACTGCATAGAGGATTGACATCAGTTGACTTATGGTCACAAAACAATTTCAGTTATTTTATGGAGCTTTATTATGCTCCGTCTGTTCTGATGGAGAAGACTTGGATGATGATTATGTATTAGTCAGGGAAAATCGCAACCGATGCAATAGCAAAGAAATTAAACGATTAATGTTATGACTTCTGAGGATTAGAAAATTGCTTCTTCGAACTAATCTCTGTTCATTTGATGGATAATCTTTATTACTCAAATGTCCACCTTCATTTCCTTGCTATTCATGGTAACAATAACGAACCTAGATATCTCAAAAAGGAATCCTTTTAGATCACAAAATCGTTGTTCTGGCCATTGGAACCTGATTTGTGTAGGTTTATCACGTTATCTAGATAATCTCTGTGAGAGTTTGACTCTTCAACTCAAGCTATTAGTAAACTTTGTATGATTAGCACAATAATTTTAAGACCTCTCTCATGGTGGTTCTATAGTCTTTATAGGACACTCCTAATGAATGGATGTGCATTCCTAGATCTCTTCATTAGCAACAACCTAGTTTGTTGACCTAAAAACTATGTCCTATGGGGCGAGACGTTAGGCGGGGCGGTAAGAGTACCCTCCCTAGTATACAATATGTAAATTATGTCTCGTATGCAAAAAACTCAAATTAATTAATAAAACTAAACCTTAGCATTTCATAGTCTCAATATTCATTATATGTTATTAAATGCTAGAAGTAAAACTAAACTAATAAGCATAGTCCCATAAATCAATAAAATAGAAAACTTTTTTGTTATTTGTCACTTGTAATTAAGTTTTAGTTTTCAAACACTTTTTTTTAACTTTAAGTCCATGGTCACTCGATTATTAAATTTTTGAGTCTCTAGCATACTACATAATTATTCGATTATACTTAAGTCTCTGGCCACACCTATTTGTGATTCCTTAGTAACAACTAACAAGTCCAACTAATTTTAAAAAAATGTCCAACCCAATCACCGCCTAGGCTTGGGCGGATCTTCCAGGTGCCCAAAAGCGTTTTGGGACGTCAAAAGAGAGGGGCGGGGTGCCCTATATGAAAATACCGTCAGGGCGTCGTCGGGGTGCTAAAATGAACAACATTGCCCAAAAAAGCACATAAATGTCACTAGGAATTGGTTAAATCGCCCAATAACCAAACAGAGTAATATCACCAGGAAGTGGTTAAATTTTAAACAATACTTGTTCATTGTCATCAGTCATATTCTTCTATCAGGCACAAACTGCCACACCTCGACCTCATGTATTCTGGATTAGAAGTATTGGAACTTATGAAAATATTTGGTTGAATTTCAGGTGGAAATTGCACGTATTTTTTGATACATATGGCTCCCGAATGTGCTTAGCAACTTTGTTGCACAGGTGAGCATAACTATTCCTGGCCACAATAACTCTTTCTGAATCTTAGCAAATATGATGTTCAGGCTATCCGTAAGCAGCCAGCGATGAAAAGCAAACTCGGAGCTTCCAATATGTTTCTGACTTGGTATTGAATCTCACTGGTCCTACCTAGTACTATGGCCGGCCTAGGGGTAAGTCTAACAAGACTTCGGGCTCGGACAACTCCCCTCTGTAGGGCAACCCCCAAGGTCATTTGGTATTCTTAGGGCCAACACACTCCAAACCCAACTTAAACTTATAGCTTTTCAATAGGTGTGAAGGACAACCAAAATTAGCTTCGGCTTAGGCAACCCAACCTCCTGGGCCGGCTCTGTCTAGTACATGCTAAACCTTCATAATATGCATTTGCATACACACATTTTTTTGTTTTAAAGTTCCACATGTATGCATGTACATGGAGACTGATGTACGTAACAGATTTTATTGTGATCATAATTTCTTTGAACTAGTTTGCAGTGAAGTTGAGATTTGTTTTTCCAAGGCAAAATTTCCCTGGTGCGAGCTACATCGTCTTAGACTAGTTATATGCCACAAAAACACAACCCTAGGTCGACGTATAACATATACTAGTTAAGATTTATAAATGAAAAAGAAGAAGGGATTCATTCTACCTTGTTGTCATGGTTCATCATCGTAGAGAGTCATGTGACCACTGTCAAAGTCTCATATACTCAATAATATGCAGACTAAGGTTCTAGATATCTAAGTAACAATATCCACGTTTCCTTCATGTTCTCAAAGAAAAAGATAAAAACAACAATTATGCTATTTGGCTCCCAGAATATTTGGGTGATGTTATCTCATATTATGTGTCATATGACATGGCAGTTGTCATAACAGCTAACATGGCAAATTTTAACC
The DNA here is from genome assembly GCA_029216955.1 of Iris pallida. Lineage (NCBI taxonomy): Eukaryota > Viridiplantae > Streptophyta > Magnoliopsida > Asparagales > Iridaceae > Iris > Iris pallida. Next base: position 5,528,389 of record JANAVB010025798.1, read on the forward strand.
CAAAAACATTATTTACTCAATTTTTTTTAATGTTAATATTAATTTTAATGTTAATATCAATTTTAATATTAATATTGATGTTAATTTTAATGTTAAGGTTAATTTTAATGTTAAGGTTAATCTTAATGTTAATTATCATGTTAATTTAATGTTAATTTAATACTAATTTTAATTTTAATATTAATTTTAATGTTAAATTTTGTCATGTCAGCTGCCATGTCAGCAACCATGTCATATGTCACATAATAGAAGATGGTATCATCCAAATTTTTTGGGAGCCAAATAGCATTTTTGTAAAAACAAAGTTGAGGTAATAGGGTTATTCAATTTTCAAACCTGACTAGACTTGGATTCAAATAGACCAAATAGATCCAAGTGGACTAAAACTCATTTAAAAGCAAAAATAAATAAACTAAACTCGAACAAAACAACTCGAATAATCTGAAACTCTATTGGATCTCCATCACTTGGGTTTAAAAATGGCAAGAAATATGTCATTTTAACTTTTGAGAAAGCATAGCGTAGCAAGATGTCGAATTGTAGGGATAGGGAAGAGAAGTGGGCTGATTTGCTTCTTGGGCTTGGAACAGTTAAGTGTTACGTCAGTTAAGTATTATGTCAGTAGGCTTCGTTGAACATTTTGAACATTCAGGAGGGATCCATTTGTATATAGTTTTCTTTCGAATGATAGATTCATCCTCCTCAAGCTCAATTTGAACCTCTTCCTCAAGTTCATCTTGAGCAGCCCGCTGCGCTCAATCAAGGAATGAAAAAAACCAAAATGGAATGAATGTCAGAAGCGGCCGCTACAAAAGTCACTATCAAAGAATTCCCAACAATTTGAAGTAATGATTGAGTGATAGATTTGGTGAGCTAATATGAAGAAGGCAAGCAAGGAGCTCGGTCGTGGAAATGTCTTACGATCTTCCGTTTTACGCTTAAGCGAAGAAATTAATGTTCTTGTTGGATGCTGGACTTGGTACCCAAAAATGTGTATGCAAGATGAGGCACGCTTGCACGGGTACACGCACTCGCCCGCGGTTATAGAACGTGTGTGCGCCTTGCGGGTGCGCAGGTAAAGAACATGCACGCTTATGCGTGGAACAAGAAAGAGATGTGAAACTCATGACATACGATTTTATTTGGACCTAGTGTTTGGAAATAAGGAGTAGCTCAATGCAACAAAGAACTCCAATTTGGAAGGGGCTCGTCCACAGTCTTAGAAAGGGAGAGAAATTCGATAAGCAGACTTGTTATTCACCCTACATTCCCATGATCCCACGTATGGAACCATGATTGAATGATAAGGGGGACAAGAACTAACATACATATTTTTACCAAAGTTTGGGGGTTGATACACTAAACATTTCAGAATTTTAAAAAAGTTAATAGTAGAAATTCTACAAGTGTTCATAACCTTTTTTTTTGTGTTTTTTTTTTTTTGGGTGGTGGGGATAATTCTCTTTAGTTGCAGCGAAATTACAACGGCTCTAGGTCAAAAGAACAACTCGATTATAAACACTGGATTTTATTACAAAGAACGCCACTAGGCTTAAAACTCATGAAATCAATACAATCAACAATGTTCCATACATTATGTCCTAATTTATAAGAAAAAAATATAACATCTCCAGCCGAACAGCTTCAAGTGTTAATCGAGCTTCAATGCCTCAACACATCCAAACAAACTTCTACGCTGGTAGGTCTCGTGACTGGTGGCATGATGTCCTCATCAGTTTCAGAACGGAGTATCAAATTATTCGTTTCAGAAGACAAAATTGATTAAAAAAATCTTTTAAAAAAGCTAGAAAAATATTTGATGTATTTAGGCATAATTTTATACATTATATGTTGCTTCTCTTTTATTTTAAATAAAATAATATTAATATGGATGAATGATGTGAATTTATAGATATACAACTTGACAAATGACAATGGTTACAATTAATTAACAAGAAATTATATCGATACATTGTAACATGGTGAATGAATTATTGCATTTACAATATCTTTCCAATTTTATTTCATTCAATTTTTTTATGTCGAATTGACAGAAAAAAAGACACCCAACGTTGATATTAGATCGGGACATGTCAAACCGTATTGGTATTGGCTGATATTGCAAAGTATGCTGGAAACCTACGATTTAACTTTCCGATATCGGTATCGACTACAAATGCAACATGTCTCTAAAATATCTCGACTACATGTTCACTATGGCAACGTGTAAAGATGTAACTAATCAACAGGATAACATAATGAGATGTGCATGATTATATTTTTTTTAATAAGAGATACAACTCTGATAGCATAATCAACATATATACACAAAGTGCAACTTTGAACATCAAGAATCATGCTAGAAATCGGTCATTATACATCTATCATGTATACAAAAAGTTTTTTTTTAAAATACAAATAAATAGAAACATGTAAAAAAATAGATTTTAACTGATCCTAGATCAAGTTCAACCCTCCCCTCACCCTATTAGTAAGGTTAGCTAACAATGATACTAGTAACCCTATGGCATCTTTACACATTTTCAAGATCACTTAGTACTATGATGAGTATATTATCCATCTGAAGAAACCTGTTGTCATAACATATTAAATTATTAATATGGTGTCTGTATGTGGATTCTGTCAGCATAGTCTTCTTGAGAAAATATTTTATTGTGTTTGGTAATCTAGGTTGTCCATTTCATTATGCTGTCCTAGGCTGACATATTTTATTTCTCTTCTATGGTCTACTTTTTTTTATCTGATTGTACCTTTGGCAATGAATTCTGATTTTATGGCACAGGACTTTCAAATTCTAGAATGCATTCTTATCTAGTATTTTATGGTTTTCTTTTCTGGTGGGTTTTGAAGCCCCTACACTTGGTCCTAGCACCTCCAACTTTGTAGGTTTATAATTTCTGATCTGATGGCCAGCTGCCAATTTCCATAGTCTTGTTCAAACATATTTTGAGAGCTAGATGGTTTGTTTTCATTGCCCTAGAATTGGTTGTGTGCACTAGATCCTTCCATACTGCAATTGTTATCAATTAATTCTTTTGTTCAATTTGTCGGCAATATTTTCTAAAGCCCTTCTCTAGTGTTCTTCGATGTCACATGTAATCTACTCTGCTTTGGCTCCTGCTTCATCCACAACTAGCTTCACTGGTTTGTTTGACTGTTGCATCTCCACTTGTCACTACTCTAACATACTAATGTTGGATATGTTGATGGCTGGAGTAGGAATTTAGTATTGACAATTTATTTTGGGGCATTCCTAATCCTAGGATGTTGCTGGATTGATTGCGCTAATGGAAGGCGAGCACATTGGACCTTTCAACCTTGGGAATCCAGGGGAATTCACCATGTTGGAGCACATTGGACCTTTCAACCTTGGGAATCCAGGGGAATTCACCATGTTGGAGCACATTGGACCTTTCAACCTTGGGAATCCAGGGGAATTCACCATGTTGGAGCTTGCTGAGGTTGGTCATCATGCAGCATGACAATTTATTTATGTAATTTGCTCCCGTTTGAGGAAACTCTCCTTGTTTATGCAGGTCGTCAAAGAGACTATTGATCTTGGTGCAACTATTGAATTTAAACCCAACACCGAAAAGATAACCCACACAAGAGAAAGCCAGATATCAGCAGGGCGAAAGAGCTGCTAAATTGGGAACCAAAGGTTTCGCTGCGGGAAGGGCTTCCGCAAATGGTGACAGATTTCCAGAAAAGAATCCAGAACGAAACGGCAAAATGAAAATAGACCATGTAGCTTAATCTTGTATCATATCAGGAAAGCAGTGCCATGCTTACTCCTATTCTTTCTTTTTTGTCCCTTTGTATCCTATAGTGTAAATTTTGTATCATATCAGGAAAGAATCTTGTATCATATAGTGTAAATTTTCTAGCATCTATTGATTTCTCAGAAACTTACTTGTTCTGTTCTGTATATAATGCAAACTGCTAACTAAGAGTTGCCCTTATCAATAGAATAGTTTCTGTAGCTGCCAAACATAGAAACATAGTTGCTCTCTGATTGGATTTTTTGTTAAATACAGGTTGGTAGTACTTGTCTATCATCTTTTGCTAGTTTGCAGTTTGATCTCTTTAACAAAATGACTGCATGTGGTGGTGTATTCGTGAAGAATCTGCCCCAACTTTTAGTCACTGTGGACCTGCAAGTTTTGCTGTGCATTATTCTTCTATGGTTGGTGCAGGGATATGAGGATAGGCCTGAGCCAGTTGCACATGAATATCAAATTTTGGCTTCTAATCTCTTCAATTATCATAGACATACTTTTGCTTTTCTGGGACCATGTAGTCCAGCTCTGTTCCAGTCTTTTTCATTGTTGGCGAAGAAACATAATTTCTTTTCGTAGAAAAAGAAATCACAGGTTCCGTCACTTATTTTTTCTGGTGAGTAGTCTGTGAACACGAAGGGAGAATCGAGCATCTACACCTAATTCTCCGATCATCGAACTCGCACATTACTTTCAGGTCATTACTTCTAGACTTCACATCTGAATCTTTTTCTTATACACATATTTCTTAGGCTAAATTACAACTTGATATTCTCAACTATTCGGATTTTTCAATCTGATACCCTCAACTTTTGTACGTACTAACTTAATACCCTCTTTCAACTAATATTTTTAACTTGATAACTAAAAAAAAAAAAAATTGTCCACTCTAAACCCCTCCCCTCCCCCCCCCCCCCCCCCCCCCCCCCCCCCCCCCCTCACCCCAAACCACCACACGGCTGCCCTACCCTCCTCCCCCACTCCCCCCTTCCCCTACGGCTGCCCCTACCACCGCCCCCACCTCGGCTACTCCACCCCAGCCCGCCCATGGCTGCACCGTGCAGCGGCGACAGCAGCGCTAGCGTGCGAAGAGAGGGGGGTAGTGCAGCCGCGGGCGGACGGGAGCGTAGCAGCCGGATGGGGGGTGTTTGGGGGGGGGGGGGGGAGAGGGCGATCAACCGGGAGGGGGAAGGAGGGCAGCAGCGGAGGGGGGGAGGGGAAGGTGAGAGAGATAAGGGTAATTTGGTCCTTTTTTTGAGTATTAAGTTGATGCCTATCAAAGTTTAGGGTATCAAATTAAAAAAACACGAATAATTGAGGGTAATATAGTCTATTTCTTATACACATATGTTGCTCTCGTCAAGTTGGCATAGAATGTTCTTCAGAACGTTTAGGTGCAGTGTTTAATTGCAGATATCGCTAGAGATACGTAATTGCTGAGCGAAGAGTGCACTGCTTAGATATCATATAATGTTGTGCAACTACAATTTTGGTGATGATTCAGATACTACACATGCTGCAGTTGTAGCCAACAACTGTGGCTAGTACATATATGAGTTCAGAATAGCTGCCGTTGGCAATGGCATTATTCTGTTTACAGACGAACAACGTGATTAATTTACAGGAGTGAAATTGAATCTAAGTGGGAGTTTCAGTCAGGTTGACGCCGGTGGCAACGATCTCCAGAGCTGCGCGTTCTTCACCTTGGAAATGCTGTTCAGAACGCCGAGGGGGGTCACGTCTCCGACCACCGTCACCTTCTTGTTCCACAAGTCCGTGGTGAAGGATGTCACGCCTGCTCAAGGAAAATTTTGATTTCGTGAGCCGGAAAATAACTTTCGTTCGTGCAAGAAAAATTTGAGGCTACTTACAGCAATATTTGACACCACTTACAGCAAACCAAATGCAGAAAATACTGTAAATGCTGCAGAAATAGTACTAATGGGCAACAAAAACAGCCCCTAAAGCCTTGTTTTAGAAAACTAGCTAGCTAGGACACACTCATGGGAATGCCTAGTTACAAATTAGTCAATTGTAACAATACTAAAATCAACATTAGAAAGAGTCTCACCTTCCATCTTAGAGAGATGCTTCCTCACCTTCCCTTCACAACCCTTACAGTGCAAGGACACCCGCAATACCACAACCTGAAAAATATTGAAAGCCACCTCAAACTCAACACACATTACTACTACCGATTCTACTGCCGCAGCAAAGGCCTCTTTGGCTGCTTGAAATCAAAGTTGAAAGTGCAAATCTAAGCATAAAATAAGCAATTATGCTATTTGTCTTCCAAAATATTTGGATGATATTTATGTTAATGTTAATTTTAATATTAATATTAATATTAATGTTAATTTTAATGTTCATTTAAGGTTAATATTAATTTTATTATTAATATTCATTTAAATGCTAAATTTTGTCAGGCTAGATGCTATGTTAGCAGTTATATCATATGTCAGATAATGGAAGATGGCATCACTCAAATTTTTAAAAAAACAAATAACATCTTTGTAAAACAAGTAGCATAAAATAAGTTGCGCTTCCATGAAAAATGTAAATCCGAAAAAACCATCTTAGTTAACATTCAAGGGAATCAAGACTTTGAGAAATTATGCATTGGGCCGGCTTCACCACATAGCACTGGTGGGACTTTTCTCTCCACCAATAGTAGTATGATAAGTCAGGAAAAGAACCGAGGCATGACAGTGACCTCACAACTATCATGATGTATCATAATGCTATTGGTGAAGAACAAGACCTCCCCACTGCTATGTGGTGAGGCGGCGCAATGAATAATTTCTGCAAGACTTCATGACTATACCACCACTTTTCAAATTTTGGAAGCAAGAGAACCGTATGACATTGAAAATCAACTTTCAATTGTGTACTTGGACGAAGTAACAAAGAAGTAAATAATTACAAAGTAAAAAAAAAAAAAAAAACTTTAAAAGAGTTTGAAGGAAAAAATATAATTCAAACCTGATGGTTTTGTGGCCTAGCACTGCTACCACCACCGAAAGAAGACGAAGAAGATGACTCGTGATCATGACCAGTAGTAGTAGTTGATTGCTCCACCTTGATGGACCGGAACCTCGACGGCTCCACCGCCTTCACAACAGTCTCGAGCGCCTTCGCCGGCTGGCAGATCAACCTCCACGCCTCGGCCGACGTCGCAGCCTCCGAGTGCAGCAGGTCGTCCGACGCGCTCCCGCTCAGCAGAAACCTGGAGGAACTGGCAGGGCTGACGAGCTGCTGCTGCTGCTGCTGCTGAGCTGGTGCTTTCTCTTTGGCTTTCTTGTAAGTGGTCTTCGGACTGCTGCTGCTGCTGCTGGAGCCTAGTTTGGGCTTGTTGTTGGCGTGGCGGGGGAAGTGGTGCGTGGTGAGCTCCGGGTTGAGGGATTTGGCTCTGAGCGGGTCCCTGAGGTGCGGCGAGAAGCGGTCGATGGCTCTGCCGCTGCTGCCGAGGGACATGCGCAGGGAGTACTGCTGTTGGTCTATGCTTGTCGAAGCAGGAGAGGCGCAGGAGAAGTTCACTCCCTTGAGCTCTTTGAGAATGTTAGGAGCCATCTTCGAGAAGAATGATCAGAGAGAATCAAGTAATAACAAACTTATAGAGGATGTATGTGGAGTCGGCAGTAGCAGACACAGCACGTGAAGCAGCACACCAGCAATAAACTAAACGATAGCCTCCAGCGAGTCAGCGACCATGCGGATGATAATGCCAACTAATGAACCCAAATCGGAAAAATGTTATATGTACCTTCAAAATATTTCTCTTATATGCAATTATATATTGTCTGACATAGCAACTAATAAGATAAATTCTAAAATAAAAAATTAATATTAATATTAATATTAAAATTGATATTATATGTTAAAATTAATATTAATTAAAACTAATGTTAAAATTAAATTAAAGTTAAAGTTAAAAAATGTGGGCTATTAATCTTTTTTATTAGAATTAACATGTCAGATATCATAGTTTAAAGGAATATTTTGAAAGTACGAATATCATAATTTAGACGAATATTTTGGAGGTACCAATACGCATCAATTTGATACCTTAAAAAAATAAGAGATGCAAATATACATGTCCATCCACCTCTCTCTCCACGCCTCCCGGCTGCCCCCGTCTCCGTCCCCACCTCCTGGCTACAAAATATTCGAGAGAGAAGGATCCGTATTTGAAAAATATAAAAACTGGAATAGTTGGAGGGATATTCTTTTATATATTTGGTAAAACCAAAAATAATAATATAAAACTATATACTCAATTGTACTTAGGAAAGATAGGCCTGTCAATGGTAGCTTATTGGTCGGATATTGGCATTACCATATCCGAACCATTAACTATCGGATATATCCGATAACTATCCGATATCCGATCGGATAGAAGTTTTAGCTACCGTATCCGTTACCAATAATTTTAACGGATATCGGATAATATCCGAACCAATAAGATCACTAAAAAATATTTGAAAAGGAAAAAAAAAATTAGAACCAGCAGATTTTGTCAAGAAAAAACAGATTTTCACATTTATTTTGTCTAGAAACAACATATTTCCACATTGAAATATCAGAAGAAGCAAATTTCCATATTGGAACAGCAGATTTTGTCAGATATATGTGCAGATTTTCACATTGAAATATCATAAGCAGCAAATTTTCATACATACATTGAATACATTTGCACCAAAAAATTCCCCACACAAGCACATATAACTAATAGTCCTATCCATATATTGAATATATTTTAAATTTATTAAATAATTTAAATATTATTGGTTCGGATATTATTGGTTCGGATATGACACTTACCGTATCCGTATACGATATCCGATAAATATTCGATATGATATCCGAATCCGTATCCGTATCCGAAATTTCGGATATTTTCGGTTCGAATGCGGATCGGATACGGATTTTCGGTCTACCATTGACAGGCCTAAGGAAAGATTATTTAAATTTATTGCATTTAAGAATGACGATTTGATTTTTTTTTTTTTTTAAGTAGTACACAATCAAAAAAATTATATCAATATTTTAGTAATTATTTTGTATTTAAACATGCTAAAAATTATTATAGGAAATTTAAAAATTATGGATAAAAAAAGACAATAAGATATTTGAGAAAACTATTGTCGAACAATGAAAAATCAATTTTGAGTTCTTAGAGTTTTTCAGTAATTTTTACGTCAATTTTTTTTTTTAGATGTTACGAAATTTTGTGCACGTCTGCGGCCGAAATTTTATACTTTTTTCCGATAACAACAAGCATCACTGGAGATCGGTTTTACATCAGATTGACATGGCTTAAAAGTACATCAGAATTCTATTTGTAACTGCTCGAGGCAGCTGCTGATTGTAATGTCATGTGAACAATTATTGCTTAAGCATTCAAAACCTCTCACATCACTCGCGGAAATTAAATACGCGAAATGCACGTAAGCAAGAAAGAAACCATTGGTGAATCTCTCTAATTTGATTAATTTGGTGTTGTGTTTCTTCAAGCTACTACCAAATGAACAAGCGCATTACGGAACCCTATATGTTGATTTATTGCTCCCACCTACAACCAGTACCAGCGTGGCACGTCCCGCCAAAAACTGGGGCCCACATGTCATGCATGAATAAATGCACCATGTGAGAGGAGACCCAGATCTAGGTTGCTATGATATCATATTAAAATTTAGGGTTAATTGGGTTTTTGGTTTCAGAAAGATTCAAAAATTAGTGTTCTGATACTGAAGATGTCAAGCTTAAAATTTAGGTACTGATATGATAAATGGTTGATCCAAAATATGTTAATAAATATTTAGAATTCAGTAGAGGTAGGGTTCCGGAAACATTTTTGTCGTTCTTAAATTCTGATTCAATTTATTTATTAACATAGTTTAGCTAGTTGACCTTGAATGTTTCTAGAACCTAAAGACTAATTAATCCTAAAACTTTGTCTACCACTGTATCAAAACTTTGGTTGTGACAAGATGTGTTTTGATACTCGTATTGACAGCTATTTTTTAAGCATCTCCAGTAAAGAAATTACCAATTTCACTCAACAATCAAATTTTGTGTTTCTAATGGATGGTTAACTAGTAGTGTTCTTTGGGATTTGATTGCAGGATTAGTTAGGATTGGAAACAAAGAAAGTGAAAAATGTCACTTAGCTAGAAACCATCATTTTGTGTCAGTGACAACGTCTCAGAATTTACTCATTGGTCCTTACAAATTAAATGTCAATTAGTTGGTCAGGAAATGAACATGATGAACTCGGGGATCTAACACTGTAGTCGCTGGTCCATCGATTTAAAGAATCCAGACACATCTAAAACCTGTTGCTTGTCAGATAATAAATACAAAAAAGAAGGGAAAAAAGAGAGAACATTTTCTTAATATTCCTCTGCCAGCACAATCCTGATATCTACCTCTAAAATAAAATTCAACTTCAGTGGTTATATAATATCGGTCAAACACTAACATGATTTCGAAATTACTATTCATTAGTATACGTGAACAGTGATTTCGAAATTCAAACTCTAACGTCGGTCAATTTCGAAACCCAAATTTTAATATCCATATATATGTGAGACCCTAAAACTAAATAATCCCATATAATAATTGAACAATGAAACTTTCTGAATATGCTGTGTGTTCTCTGTTCCACCATCTGGTGGGACTAGGTGCGGTGTGGTGCCTTACATGCAGGATGTAAGTTTGTTTCTTGATCACACGTCCGCGGCAACTGCATGACTGGTTCGTGCTTGTTGATCGCGAGGTCTAAGAGTTTTCTTAACATTCTGACGACAGTATGGTTCAAGATATACATGATAGACTGCGGTAACTTACGTGTATATAACTTTTACGATAATCATTAATCATTAGTCATTGAACATCAGGTTATAGTACTCAGGGCCGGTCCGAAGGATTGGGTTGTCCTAACCAGAGCTTATTTTGGTTGTCCCTTGATTCTTATTGTGGGCTGATCCTAGGAGGAGGGCCATTTGCGACCCGACCTTTTGTAGGTCATGCTGGACCTGGAAGATTGTCCAAAGTAGAGGAAATTGTCTAAATATGAAGTTTTGTTGGACTTATTCCTATGGCTGCCTGATAGTACATGATCCAGCATTAAGTTTTGCCATGCTCATGGTTATAGAGTTTTGTACAGGGAGAAACCTTTCTCTGGTGTTGGATTTGATTCTTTAGAAATTGGGGAGAGAATATAGTTTGTTGTCAAACAACCGAGCAAGTAGAGGGGCACATAGCAAACTTTTCCCATGCCATTATATCTCAAGTTCTCCTCCACATACCTTGTAGAATCAGATGCGTTTTTTTTCTTCCACCTTTCCCTTTATTTTCTGTCCTTTATTTTTATTTTTTTGGGGATTCCTTGTAGAAAATGACCCCCTCCCTCTCATCAATCCTCAACTCAACTGATCAATAGATGAGTAGCAAAAACTGGGCTTGGCTACTGAAACCAAATGGAAGAGTCACATCAGTTTGAGTAGGAAAAACTGGAATTGGCTACTGAAACCAAATTGTCCAGCCACATTAGCGGTAGTCTCTACGTGAAGAGATCCAGGCCACTGTCGCCTACAATATTTTTCGTCACATCGGGACGCATCTGTATAATCCTTATTTGACAAAAGTTTAACCAGTTTCGGAATTCTCCATAATATAATAGAATCTTCTTGAAGACTCTTGAAGAAATATCCTCAGAAGCGATCGAAACCTTGTCTGAGAAGGAAGAAGGATGATGTTTGGTGACAATATAATTATTTGATAATTAATTGTCACCATTTCTTGATCAGTGTTTGGTGTAAGGTTTTAAATGCCCATTAAAAGTCATTCAAAGTTTTCCTATGCAGACGGCCCTTTGAATTTATGGGGAATTTGTCTTGTCGTAATTTATGTAGGATATATATACATATGGTATGGGTCTACTGCATTAAGCTCAGCTACAGTTAGGTATGGTGACAAGTTTTTACATACTTGTTTCAAAGCTTTTATCAAACTTTTAAATCAGAAAAAACTTTGACACATAAGGGGATATCAAAATTTTGATACCCCTATGTATGACAGGTGGGTCTCTCTCTCTTTGTAAAATGTGTACACATAAATATATACATAAATTTTGAAAGGGACCCATCTGTCATACATAAGGGGGTATCAAAACTTTGATACCCCCTTCTGTATCAAAGTTTTACCCTTTAAATCTAGATCTTCCGAAGTTCCATTACCAATTTATTTTTTACCAAACTATTAAATACAAATTTGCTTATGCGGTGGATTTATATTTAGCAAAATTAAATATATGTTACCCTCGTTTGGTTCGCAAAAAGGGAAGAAAATGAAACCAATTCCTTGATTTTTTTTTTTTTTTTTTTTTTTCCTTTTGAGAAACTACAATTTCTATTACCAGTGTTTGGAAATGTCAAGAAAGGAGAGAAAAAAAAAATTATTTGAATACTCAAAGGTGAAAAAGTAAATTAGTTGAATGGAATTATTTTTTTTCCAATTTTTTTTCTATTAAAAATTACTTCTTTTTACTCCTCGATTTATTTACTAAAAAAATAACGATTTTTTTTTTTTTCCAATTTTATGATTCCACGAAACAAATAACACCGAAGACTATACAAAGAGGAAGCCTCCTGCCACGAAGACTCCTTTAATAATTTCTATGTACACAGGAGTCGGACCCACAAGGCTTCCTTGCATGTTAAGTCTTGACACCAATCTAATCTAGTAATCTACTGCACCTTTCATTTTATGTTTTTTTTTGGAATTTCACTCTACGTACATCTCTTGCATCGAGCTCTAAAATATAATTGCATATATAATTATATTTGCCTAATATATAATTATTATTTTTTATTATAATAAGATTTGAAAACGATTCAAAATAAGTCGTCTAAGTTGTATGTATATTCTCACGTAATTAAGAGAAAAAATTCTAAAAATGTTCTAACTAACGTGTATCTAAGTAAAAAAATTACTAAAATCTTTTTGAACATGTCACGTCCCCGATTCCGTCGAATCGATAGTCGTCCCCCGGACGTGATGCCGTGCGAACCTAATTTGCGATCGAACAAGACATAGTCATAAGGTAATCCGAGACACGAGATCTAAGAGAGTACGCAGACAAATTGATTTACACAATAAGTAAAGGAAACTTGATCTTTATTGATAATGAACATCTTTTACAGACTCCGATACAAGACTCATTGCCGCACGGACTACAACATGACTCGATTACAAAAGAGTGCCGATGTGATAGCCGTTCCATACATTGCACACATCTCTCAATATACAACAAAGTACTCCAGTGACCTGGATGGGAGGGACGCTGAGTCATCTTCCTTGGACCGTCGAGAGCCTTCAAAAGTGGAGTCGCAAAGAAAGTCTTCGACGCACGGCCGAAGCTTCAAAGTCACGAACGCCGTCGAGCCATCTGGCGCGTCCTTCCTGATTCGCGGGACCTGCAAAGAGCGAGGATCAGTACGATCACATGTACTGGCGAATGGCTAATTAAAATCCAAGCTCTGCATTTGATTCAAGAAGTTTCGTAAACATGTTAGCTAGCTATTTCAATGATCTTTCTAACCATCATGCTCGATTTTGCATGTTAACATGTTTTGAGGCAAGCATATGAAACTGTATAACATTAAGCAACTATCATATTCATCATCCCGTATCCCGTGCACTTGTTAAGCAGTGAAAAGGGGTGTGAAGGCCACTGGCAATGTCAAGCCATCGCGGACTATAGCAGGGTTAGACGACGCCCCTTTCGCGTCGGGTAGCGAGCCCTGTGCGAAAGTGCCCGCATAACTCGTGCCGATGAAGGGTTGGCACTGCTACACTCGTTCCTCCCTGGTCGAATCGGTCCCTTGGCCTAGGTAACCGTTCGAGAAAACTTTACCTTGTCGACAAGTTGTCCAATGACCGTTTTCTTTTAAACTTAGTTGATTTGCTTCCTTAGACGTATCGTTGCGATAAACGTTAATCGATTCATTCATTGTTTTGTATAGGCTAAGTGGATCTGTATAAGGAAACACGTTTTCCATTTTCAAAACTGGCAGTTTGATAGCAAGTGTTTCGTGAAGAATCGTGCCACGATTTCTTTGATTTTATACTATTATGACAAGCATTCGTTTAACTTTATTTTGATTTTTGAAATAGAGGGACGAGGTGAAGGAGGTCAGCCACTCGCCTTAGCCTTGCTTCAAGCGAGCGACCGGTTGGCTGTGCTGACGTCGCCTACGCGATCACCTGCAATCATATAAGCAACTGATTAGAACACTGTATAATTCAAGGAATTTTGATATGAATGCGAAGCTCGAAAACGCAAGTCACGAAAACTCATTCAGAAAATATTTACGAAAACGCATTCACGAAAACCAAAACCAAAGCCAAATCAAGTGCGGCATAAAAATCAGAGCAACGGGAGGTCTCTCCCGACTTAGCCGCAGAGCCAATCCTCGAGGCGTAACCCGCTGAATATGGGACTTGGTTCCGAAGAAGCCATTCCATAACGTGGAATGGATCTTAATTCAACCGTTTCCGTTCGATCGACTCGGCCGATTCCTACCTATCGATCCCGACCGAATCGATAGCGACAGTGTTCCATTCTCGCGCACCCCGTGGACGAAAATGGGGCACGATGTAGGGACGGGACACTACACCATAACCAACTAATAAAAATTTTTGTCCTCGAAACTTAAAAATAGAACCTACCTCTTGTAGGTCCTAAAAAATCAAGTGGCATACATCAACAAAGTCAGAAAATCAAGAAATACAATTGTCAGATGAATTATGCAGACATCAGATTGCGCACCATTCAGATTGTGTAACATAGATTGCGCACACTTCCAAGCGCGCAGGCTGACGTGGCAAATCACCATTATTACCTGACACAAATCAAATCTTCTGACAGCTGACAGCACGGAGAACGAGGCGACCGTTCGTTTAAACGTGCAGCACGGCGCTCGAGGACAGCTGGCAGCGCAATCCATATTGGCGCAATCTATGTTGGCGCAATCCATTTCCTGCGCAATTCAAGTTGGCGCAATCCAAAACCTGCACAATTCAATGTGTTCGTTCTATCAGTACAAATGATAAAATACACGTGGCACTCATGCCATCAATTGCTCATTTCGTGGCAACTGTCTATGCATGATCATGCGCATTTCAATCAAATGATGCCATGTGTCCAAGACAGTTAGCCCATGATCCAGTAACCGCCTGCGCAGTCCATTGCTGCGCAATCCATCATGCGCAGTCCAGAATAACTAAAAGTTAGTTATTTCTCAGAACTCTATAAATAGAGTTTCAAGTCTCCATTCAAGGGGATCAATAATCAATAATCAGAGATCATATTATAGAGAGATCAGACTTCAAAGTTCAAAGAGTTCAGGAGTTCTTGTCCAAGTGCTGCTGCATTCTTCCGAGGCTTTTGCTTTCAACTTCCGAGGCTTTTTGCCTTCAATTCCAGAGTTGTCTTCGACTTCAGAGGCTTCGTCTTCAGAGTTCACATCGTCCAAGGGATAAAGCAATCGTCATCTAGATTGGATTCCTAAAGTTGTACCATTCCCAGAATTCAAAATTGTAATCTTTTACAAAGTTTGTATCAATAAAGTTCTTCAACTTTTGTTTTTGCAAACAAAATGGCGACTCTGCTGGGGACGACTTTCTCCTCCGATGAAGAAGTGACAACTCAATGTGACGTAGCGTCTATCGGAAAGACGCAGAAGACACTGGTTGTGAAGATCAACCAGACAACCTACGAGTCTATGATCAACTCCAAGACCACTCCTCGCACTGCAACCACTGCTGTCACACGCAAAGTGCGCCCAGTGTGGGTCCCAAAGACTGCTGCGCATTCTGTTAATGCTGACAGCAAGTCTTCTACGCAGTCTGCCGCAAGACTGCTGTGCAGTCCAAAGCTTCTGTCATCAAGCCGGCTGCACAATCTGTCTCTGCTACTGCTGTGCAGTTTGCAATGGCCAGTGCACAAAAGACTTCATATGCTGCCATGGCTAAGTGTAAAGCCCCTATACCTCTGGCGCAGTTGGCTGCCAATCTTCCTGCGCAAACCAACACTCCAGCAACCAGAGTGCACCCTAAGCATTCTGTGGCAAGAACTCCTGAGGCGCAAACCACAGTCTCTGTGGCCAGAACCAGTGTACCATCAACCCATACGCAAAGCATGCCTGCGCAATCCAAGAGTGACAGCCTTTTGGCTAAACTCTCTTCTTCTCACAACAAAGGAAGAGATTCTGTTCCTCCTCTCAAACATTCTATTGCTCCTGCGCAATCCACTGGGGGCAGTCCTTTGGCTATTCCTTATCCTCTTCAAAATAAAGGGAAAGACCCGTTGGTCTTTTCTCAAACTTCTTTGTCCCATGACTTGGAAGACAACAGAGAAAAACGCTCTTTAGCTAACCCTTCTTCACAAAACAAAGGAAAAGATCCTTTAGTTTTTTCTCAATCTTCTTCAGTTTTTACCGAAGAAGATCAATCTGAACGTGCCTCAGCACCAATCAGTACTAGAACTCTTTCAAACAAGGATTCTTCTTTCCTTTATAAGAGAACTTGTACTGACCAAAGAGGTATTTTGCCTACCCCGGTAGCAGAATTCCAGGACCTCCCAACTCTCAAGATTTCCCGTTCCAAACAGGGAAAACTGTTAGTGTCTCAGACAGAAACCCCTGGGGGTGAATTTGCTGATCTTAGAACTTATCTTAACAGACCCACTTCGGTAAAACGCAAACAGCCCATGCCGAAGACCAAACATCATCAAAAATAAATCTCCAGGGTTAGAAATCCCGACACTTATGCCAATGAAGTAAGCACTTCCCTATATACTCAAGGGACTAAACATTTGAAGAATCTGAATCATATTCCGAATATTATCAAAGAACAGATCCCGCAGAGTTTCCCTTGTCCTATTGCTGTTCCTGATCTCCGAGAACATCTCAGACAAAAACGAGACAATATTTCAATACCTTCAGTTCAATCCTCTGATCATCATTGCAACCACAAAGTCATCATCCAATGTTGTTGTCAAACAACAAAACGATCCGTCTTCGATCGTTTGACTTTTGCTAAATCTGAACCTATGACAGAGGAAGACGAAGTCTTGTATGCTTCTGTCAACATGACTTCCCGAGACACTGGGGGTAGAAGATGTTCTAAGCATGGCAAACCTCGTAAACCAAGTCAACGGTATTTAGAATTACTCCAAGAATCTTCTGAAGGAGTGTTTCGACATACCCGTTCTCGAAGCCGAGATACAATCGGTCAAAGGAATCTTCTTCAAAATCCTTTAGGTTATCTTCCTACCTCTCAGTCAGGAGATGATTCTTTCTCTGACTATGATGCATATAGCGAAAGCTCTGAACAAACAGTGTCTTCCACTGTACCAAGAGAAGTGACAGCTTATGTTGTCAATGAAGATCCAGATGCTTCAACTTCTACAAATCAAGAACAACGAATCGCTGTACTTGAAGACAAACTAAAAACTATGGCTGAAATGGTTGCTAGTATGCATTCTATCATTGTGGCACAACATGCTACACTACCGACTGCACCTACTGCGAGCCCAGAGATTATAACATCTTCGGTACCTGCCAATACTGGGCTGGGGGTAGTGTCTCCTCAAATGCCTCCTGTACAAGTACAAGTTCAAACTATACCTAGTCAGTCAGGAGCTGGGGGTTGTGCTTACAATGCTGTTCCTCCTCCTACCATTCTAACTCAACCTGCTCCTTCTTCGTCATCAGAAGACGCCAATGAAGCTGTCAAACTCTTGCGAACTCAGTTCGAAGCTTTCAAAGAAGAAGACAACTTACAAAGATTGGGGATTAAGCAACCCTATCCAGTTGAATGGAAAGAAGTCCCGTTCCCACCGAAATATAAGATCCCAACAATCTCTTTGTTCGATGGCAGTACTTCTCCTAGTCAATTCATCAATCATTTTGAGGTACTGACCGTTCAACTCCAGCCAAATGACGCTCTTCTTACCAGAGTGTTCATCGGTTGTTTAGCCGGCGTAGCATATGACTGGTATAGAAGTTTGCCCGATGGTTGTATCACTTCCTTTTCAGGTCTCAAACAAATCTTCCTGGAACGGTTTTATGAAGGATTTAACGACATGACTATGTCAGCTCTCAACAAAATCAAACAGAAATATAATGAAACTGCTGAGAGCTTTATCGAACGGTTCCGTCGCGAAGCTTTGAAAATGCCTCCCGGAACTCCAGCTGCTGTCACTATTGATACTTGTAAGGCAAATCTTTTGCCTATCATCAGTATGTGGACGGGATCTACCCAATTCCAAGATTGGCCTTCATTCATTGTCAACGCCAAAGCTGCTGAAGTGAGTGCCGAGAAGTTCAAACAATTGGGGGTACAGATGTTTAACCCCGATCGAGATGAACACCAGACGTCAGGTGGTGGCAACAGCCAGAACAACCGCAAAGCAAAAGAGACTTTGAACATCAATTTGAACAAGAATAAAGAATCTTTGGCTGTCAATATGGCTCCGCCTACATCCACTCCTACTCCTTCTGCACATCCACCGAGGAAACCTCGTCCGAAAGTAGAATATTCCTTTGACGAGAATGACACTGCAAGCATCTTTGAATGTTTACTCAAAAGCAATAAGATTCAGCTTCCAGACCCAAAGAAACCTGATGAAGTCGGTAAGACAGATCATCCTAAATATTGTGTCTACCACAGGTTCATTGGACATCCTACTCGAGCATGCTATGTGCTCAAAGGCAAAATTCAAGAGCTTGTCAATGCTGGTGTTGTCACTCTGCAGCAAGATGAGAAGACTGTTACTGCGAATATAGTTTCAGTTCAGTTTGGTGATTTTCCTCTACAGATGGTACAGCATGGTGTCATTCCTATTCCCAAAGCTATTCTTGAGATTGAGAATCTCCCACTTCCACCAAATGAAGGTCTTGTTCCCTTGTCTCTTGACAACGGTGAAATTATGTAGATCCATCCTGATCTTGCTCCGGAATTCGAAGTGCCTTCTTCTTCCAAGAAGAAAGATCGTTCTAAAGGTAAGACAAAAACTTGCAACATGGTGTCTTTTGAACCCATCGTTGACGAAGAAATTCTGTTAGGTACCAGATCAGGGAAAGCTTACTTGAAAGATCATTCTGAAGCTCATGAAAACCTTATCTCTTCTTCTGAACCTGTTCCAATACAATCTGCCTCCTTTGAAAAAATTCTTTCTACATCTACACCAGTTGTAGTGCCTATTCCTCCCAAGCCGGTGGTTGCTGACAAAGGCAAACAACAAGTCCGCTTTGACAAACCGTTGAAAAAATTATCTCCTACAGGACTTGAAAAGCCATACAACTTTGATATATTGGCTCAACTAGCCAATACACCGGCTACGTTATCAATATTCGAGCTCTTACGCCTTTCCAAGGAGACTCGAGAAACTCTAAGTAAAGCCCTGATGCAGGCTGAAACTTGCCTAACTCTTCTCAAAAAGCCGGAAGCCGAACTAGTCTTTTGTCGTCATTGTCATAGTGTCCTGGAGTTGATTCCAAACATCACTTTCACTCAGGATGATATGCTGCTAGAGGATAATAGACATGATCGTCCTCTATACTATACAGGGTATGTCGATTCGATGAAAGTCGATCGTATCCTGATAGATCCAGGGTCTGCTCTCAGCATCATGCCAAAGACAATGCTAGACGCGTTAAAAATACCAGTGCATAGTCTTTCAAGCACAATCACCACTATCTTGGGATTCAACCAAGGAAGAAGTGAACCTTTGGGCAAGATCCGCCTAAAACTCCAAATAGGCAATCTTCGCACAAAAGTGACCTTTTATATCATAGACAATCACGGTTGTTCTTATAATGCTCTCATGGGAAGACCCTTTCTCCATGAACATAATGTCGTTCCATCAACTCTTCATCAATGCTTCAAATATGTTGATGACAAAGGAGAAGTTCATAAAGAAGTTACAGACCTTTATCATTTCAAGGGCGTCGAAGCGTATTGCAACGATGCTCGCATGTATAAGGAAGAATTTATGAAAGTGGTATTGGCCATGGATACTGAAGAAGATCAAGAAGCAGTGTCCAAAGACACTCTTATTATACCTGTCAAAGGGCGTGTTTCTCACCCTCAGTCTTCTAAACCACTGGCTATTCACTTGCCAGTCCAGAGGCAATCTACTAATGACGATCAAAATAAAAGGGAGCTCACCTCTTCTGAGCCACTTGTTATCGACTTACGTCGTAACAAAGACAAAAAGCAGCTCACTTCTTCTGAGCCACTTGTTGTTGATTTAACTCATAACGAAGAAAAAAGGGAGCTCACCTCCTCTGAGCCACTTGTTATTGACCTTCGTCGTAACAAGCTTCCTCCACGTTCTTCTTCTCCTCCTCTTGTAATCAATCTGACCAAGCCTGCTAAGGCTAAAGGTCCTGCTGTAAATACAGATGTACATATCAATGAAAAAGCATCCACTTTACAGTATACTGATGTTATTTATCATACTAAATGCTATTTGGATATGTTAGATAGCTTCAAATCATTTACAATAGGAGTAGTGTAATCTCTTCAAACAGAAGTTTCATGTGAACACCCAAAAGACTCATATCGTATTGTTCCTGCTCGCAAGAAAGGTGAACGTCCAATACTTTTTAGTAAAAGATCGGAACAAAAATTTAGCTACACGGATGATAGCAAAGTTAACGACACGGGACATCTTCAATTCCGTCGTTACAGTCAACAATCAAAAGACATTATCCGAAAGATGGGTTACGACTTCAAAAGCGGCCTCAACTACGGTAAGGGAAGAAAGACTCCTCTCCGTACCGCTGTTCCACAAGGAAAGTCAGAAATGTATTACAGCAGGACCAAAAGAGGTCTCGGATATGCTTTCCCTCCAATGTTATCCCCAGCAGTTTCCGATTCTGATAGCGAAGAACGTTCTAATTCTTCCGATTCCAGATCATGGGATTCTGACACTAGCATCGGTGAAGTCCATCGTGTAATCTTATCTTCCAATATGGTCTCTGCTGAACTTCCAGAGGGTTATGACAGAGACATTGAAGAAAGTTCTGAAACAGATCCTTGGGCTCAACAGATGGATAATCAGTGGGTACTCCAATTTGAACAAAGAGAACCTCCTACCGAAGATCAACTAGTTCAAGTTGATGTAGGAGAAAGCGAGTCACCTCGTCCAATCTTTATTAGCAAGAATCTTTCAGAAGCAGCTAAGCAAGAGTTGATTCTTCTCATTAAAGAATACATTGATGACTTTGCTTGGAGTTACGAAGACATGCCAGGATTAGATCCTAAAATTGCTACTCACAAACTGAACATTCTTCCTAATGCTAAACCAGTCAAACAACAGCAAAGGCGATTCAAGCCTGAAATGATGGACGCAATTGATAATGAAGTCAAGAAGCTTATCGCTTGTGGCTTTATTCGAGAAGAACAACATCCTAATTGGGTAGCCAACGTTGTTCCAGTCCTGAAGAAAACCGGCAAAGTTCGAGTCTGCATCGACTTTCGGGATCTTAATGAAGCATGTCCGAAAGATGAATTTCCTCTCCCTATCACAGACGTCATGATTGACAATACTTGTGGGTTCGAGCAAATATTTTTATGGATGGATTCTCTGGATACAATCAGATCAAGATGAATCCCGAAGATGAAAAACACACATTTTTTCGTACTCCTCGGGGAGTCTATTGCTACACAGTGATGCCATTTGGTCTCAAGAACGCTGGTGCAACTTACCAACGAGCTATGAGCACTATTTTCAGAGAACATCTTCGTAAAACAGTCGAATGTTATGTTGATGATATCGCTGTTAAAACTCGTCTGAAAGAAGATCATATCCAAGATTTGAGAACAATCTTCAATCTCATGCGTCAACATCAGCTCAAAATGAATCCCACCAAGTCATTCTTGGGTGTCTCTAGTGGTAAGTTTCTCGGCTTCGTTATTACCTCTAAGGGTATACATGTGGATCCCGAGAAGATCAAAGCCATTCAAGAGATGCGTCCTCCACGCAACCTAAAAGAGCTACGAGGATTCCAAGGTCGACTTGCGTACATCAGAAGATTCATTTCGAACTTGTCTGGACTCTGCAGACCATTCACTCAACTAATGAAGAAGGGTATATCTTTTATTTGGACTGAAGAATGTCAACAAGTATTTGACGACATCAAACGATATCTCATGAACCCTCCAGTTTTGGTGCCACCAATTTCAGGCATTCCATTCTTAATGTACGTCCGTGCTATGGATCATTCATTGGGTGCTTTACTCGTCCAAAAGAATAAAGAAGGCCACGAACATGCTATTTACTACCTCAGTCGTACTGTGATTGGCGCTGAACACCGTTATAGTCCGGTCGAAAAAGAATGTCTTGCCCTTATGTTCGTCGCTCAAAAGACAAGACATTACATCATAGGTCAAACCATTCATGTTATATCCCGAGTCAATCCTCTTCGGGTACTGATGAAGAAGCCTAGCACACTCAACTCTCGGCTTGCTACATGGGCCATCCTTCTAGCCCAATATGACATGGTATATGTTCCTCAAAAATCTGTCAAAGGTCAAGTGCTGGCAGATTTCTTGGCGGCTCATCCTGTACCGGAAACATCCAAGCTTTACGATGAAATTCTAGATGAGACATTGGAAGTCAACTTGATCTCTGAAGAATTTCCAACCTGGCGTCTATTCTTTGACGGAGCATCTAGAATTGGACCCAATGGTGCTATTGTAGCAGGAGTTGGAGTTGTTCTCGTTTTCCGAGAAGGATCAACTATCCAAAGAGCTTATTCTTTAGATGAATCCTGTTCCAATAATGTAGCAGAGTACAATGCTCTACTTATCGGTCTTCAATTAGCCAAGCAATTGAATATTGAATATCTCGAAGTTTATGACGACTCTAAATTGGTTGTTAATCAAGTTAGAGGAACTTATGAAGTCCGTCATCAAGATCTGATACCTTACTTTGAGGCTGCAATCAACATGGCTACATCGTTCAAAGCTTTCTTTATTGAATATGTACGCCGAGCTTGCAATACTGAAGCAGATGCCTTAGCCAATCTTGCAGCAGTCTTAGCCGTTCCTATCAGAAGACAACAATTGGTGGTTATCTCTAATCGAGAATTGTTTCGTGTCGAAAATAATCGTAACATCGAGTTCAGTAATTTTGCTGAAATTAATGTTATCAATGAAGATTGGAGAACTCCTTTCATCGACTTTGTAGTTCACGACATACTCCCCGAAGATCCTAAGGAAGCTACAAGTATTCGACGATGATCTTTACGGTTCTACTACAACCAAACTACTAAAACTCTCTATCGACGGACTTACGACGGTCTTCTTCTACGCTGTCTAGCTGGTGATGAAGCAAAACAAGTACTACGTGAAGCTCACGACGGTGTCTGTGGAGCACATCAGCCTGGTCCTAAACTACAGGATCGTATCCGAAGAATGGGTTACTATTGGCCCTCTATGATATCAGATGCTATCGAATATGCAAGGAAATGTCGAGCTTGTCAAATCCATGCAGATTTTATTCATCAACCTTCGTAATTTCTACATCCGACAGCTGCTTTTTGGCCTTTCGAAGCTTGGGACATGGATGTCATAGGTCCTATTAATCCTCCTTCTTCTAGAGGATATCGGTTTATTTTAGCAATAACGGACTACTTCTCTAAGTAGGCTGAAGCTATACCCTTGGCTGAAGTCAAGACCAGTAGTGTCATCAACTTCGTCAAACACCATGTCATTTATCGATTTGGTGTCCCTCGACGAATTATCCATGACAACGGACCGCAATTCATCAGCCAGAAATTCACCAAATTCTGTGATGATCATCGGATTGACAATATCGCCTCGACTGCCTACAATCCTGCCGCTAATGGTTTAGCTGAAGCCTTCAACAAAACTATTATCAAGCTTCTCAAAAAGTTTGTATCCACTAACAAACGGAATTGGAGTGAAAAGCTTGGCGAGTGTCTATGGGCTTACCGAACTACAGTCCGCAACCCTACAAGTTGTACACCTTTTTCTTTGGTATATGGCTGTGAAGTTGTTCTTCCTTTGGAACTTCAAATTCCTTCTTTAAGGATTGCCATTGCTAATGAGCTCACTACGAAGAATAATAATCTTCTTCGACTTCAAGAACTGGAGGCACTTGATGAGAAGCGATTAATGGCTCAACAACATATTGAGTTATACCAAGCTCGCATTTCTAGGACTTTCAACCGTAAAGTGAAGGTCAGAGCCTTTCAGCAAGGAGAACTTGTTTTAACAGTCAGACGTCCTATGACTATGACTCATATGAGCAAAGACAAGTTTGACGCAAAGTGAGAAGGTCCCTATGTTATAAGCAAAGTCTTCTCAAATGGAGCTTATCAACTCTCAGAATTGGATGGACGAATTGCAATGATGCCTATCAATGACAAATTCCTTAAAAAGTACTATGTGTAAATGTAAATACTTGTAAATCATCAGACAAGTTCATAAATAAAATTTTATTTCATCATGAATGATAGTACATGATATTAAGGAAGGTCACTATCATCCTTCTCTACATTTGGACGTGGACCACTGCCGTCCTTTTCAAAAACACGGTCAGCAAAAGAACCGAGAACCTCCTTGCTGGAACCCACTAGGAATTTGCAAGCGGCCATCCTCATGGCTTCCTCCTCTTCGGTCCTTCCAGGTTCAAGCAGAAAGTCCAGGATGTCGCGCGGTGGCTTGGGTGTAGACGAACCTTCGCCTACTTCTGCCTCCTTTGATTGAACTGGATCGACAGGACGTTCCTCAACGCCTTCTTCAACCTTCGGGACGAGTTCAGTCTTCTTGAGTGCATCTCCAGATGACATTTTTATGTTGGAAAAGTGGAAGTGTTTCTTTCTGTTAAAATTCTGCTCTATTTATAGGCAAAGATTCTCCAAATGATGAAGCGACACATTCATCCGACGGTTTATCCGTTCATTATCTCCCGACGGTTCGTCCGTTCATTATCTCCTGACGGTTCATCCGTTCATTTAATTCACTTGTTTCGTCCGTTCATTACATTCATCCGATGGTTCATCCATTCACATTTATTCGACGGTTCATCCGTTCATTATCTTCTGACGGTTCGTCCGTTCATTATCTCCTGACGGTTCATCCATTCATTTAATTCACTTGACGGTCCGTCCGTTCATTACATTCATCCAATGGTTCACCCATTCATATTCATCCGACGGTTTATCCGTTCATTATCTCCCGACGGTTCGTCCGTTCATTCATCATCACTTGACGGTTCATTCGTTTGTTATTATCCATTTTGACGGTTTGTCCGTTCATTCCATCATTTGACGGTTTTCCCGTTCATCTCATATCCACATCAGCAATTTATCGTTTCGATTAAGTTGTCAATTGAGATAATAATATTCAGTATATTCTGCCACGTCCATATTACCTCTGAGCAGATATAATGAATATAATTATTTTCTACATAATCATCAAGAAATATATCATGTCTTGTACCTCTGAATATATTTTCTATCTCTATTATTTATATCTGAACAAGATATGCAACAAATAATGGAGCCACAGCAAAAATATCTTTTATTAATTAAAATATAAGACATTACAAAAACACATATACTTCAAAAAGACATAAAGATACAAAATGTTCCACTAAGATGGAGGTATTATCAGATTGTCAATCTGCTGCTTGAGAGTCTGCAGCCGTTCTTCACGAGTGGACATCACCCTCCTTCTGGCTTCCTCCATCCCAGTTTCCTCATTAAAAGTCGGCATGGTCACCATTCTGCGGGTAATCTCAGCATTATGAGCTTCTATATATTCATCCCTCTCCTAAATCAGAGCATTAAATTGTTGAGTTGCAAGTTGATGATCAGCAACTTCTTCTTCTAACTCTTTCTGAAGACGAGCAATCTCTGCTCTTAGCTCATCAGCTCTCTGTTCTTTTCTATTAGCCATCAAGGTTACTGATTCCAGCTTGGAGTTATACTCAGCAGATTTTGCAGAGAAATCTTCCAAAAGGTTCTGGAGATTAACCCTTTCAATATCAGCTGCTTGAGCCAGTTGCTCGAATTCTACTTGTACTAGAGATTCTACGTCTTCTTGGTTGAGCTCTTTATAGCTTTTGATAGAAATCTCTAATTCATTCAAAATATGATCCAGGAGAGTGGCTTGAGCCTCATCACCCTATTCCCGGATAGCTCTTATTAATAGAGAAGTTGGACCCCTAACCATGAAGAAATCAGTACCCTCTTTCTCCATCATCCTTTTTATTAGAGGCTCCAAAGATTCAAAGAAGCATCTGGTAAAGGATTGAATCACAAGATTATTCGTTGCTATAGCACCAGGAGTTGCAGCCACTCCTATTGATGATGAGGCTGTGGGACGTTCAATCTCTTGTGTCTGGATAACAGGTTCTTTGAACAAAGGAGCCAAAGTGGAGCTAGTTGCCCCTCCTGGTTGTTCTTCTGCAGAAAGTAAAGATTGTCATTTTGCCTGTTGATCGCTATTGTTTAAGAAGATTAAAGATATAAATTATCTTACCTGCTGGAGTAGATTCTGGCCGAGCAGAGGTAGCTTCAGCCATGACAGCTTGACTACTGCCCGCTTCAGAACCACATGATAAATGATGACTGCTACTAACAACCACCGTCGTTATAGGCACTATGTCCGTGCACGTCGAAGGTGCTGGAGGAGTCTCAAGATCTGCAGGAAATATAGATAAAGACGTTAGCTATCAATTTATTCAAGAGGAGATTGTTAATTTCATTTTATACCTTGAGGATCATTGGCGGGAGTTTCTTCCGGGGCTTCTTCATCTATTGCTTTTTCTGGAGATACTGTCATATCAACATCCTTTTCAGGATTTAAGGTATCAACAGCATTTTCTGGAACCTCAACATCATTTTCAGGATTTAAGGTATCAGTAGCATTCCCTGGAACCTCAATATCCTCTTCAGGATTTAAGATATCATTGACAGCATCAGGAGATGTGTGCACTTCATCATCTTTTTCAAGATCTTGCATATATTCATCAATATTCTCAGATGAAGAGCTCTCTTCATCTTCATCTTCTTCTGGTGCATTCCCGCTGGTAGTTGCAGCTTGATCACCATAGTCATCCAGAGGGCTGTAGCTGCAATCTTCTAGAGCCGCAATTACTTCACGATCTTCCTCTTCGCGAAGGTTTCTAGGAGTAGGCAGAAATTCAATCATCTCTGCAGCTGGTAAAAGAGAGTGTACAATATTCTGCTCTTCCTCCACTTCCTCCATAGTGCTTCCTCTGGGCTCTTCGGCCTCAGTTCTCGGAGCAAGATCTTTCCTTTGCTCGATCTCCTCTCTATGTTCGGGACTAGGAGTTTTATTCCTAGGTTCTGAAATAGGAGTGGAAGATGGCAAGGTTAATCCAGCCACAACATCCATTACTATTGAAGACGGGGCTCGATTCCTTCTGTGGGCCAACTTCTTTCTTTTCAGTGGCCTTTTAGGGCTCTCTATATTTATAGTCTCAACTTGTTTCTGGATAGAGGTTGGTGTAGTAGCCTCTTCTTGCTGAGTTGACTCGGCCAGCTGCCGAGACTGAGATCGAGTGGTGATCTTTTCAGAAGAATGATCTAAGATCAATTTCTTCTTTGCTGTTGGAGCAGGAGGTTACTCTCTTCTCCTCCATTTTGCTGGAGATTTGCCCACCTTCAAAGAGATACGTAGTGGCGCACTAACTTCTTGAGGGAACATAACATCCCTTGGGGCTTCCAAAGGTGCATCTTCTGGCTCATGTACCTCATCATTTCCTATGAGTGACATGACAACTCCTCCTCTCTTCAATCTTGTTGAAGATGCGAAGCTATCCGTGAGGTTGAAATTCTCAGCAAAGGTATTTGAAGATGTATAAAAAACTGAGTATGTAAACAGCATCCGGGGGCCATGATTGCTGTTTACAGGCATCGAGAATGTCGATTTCGTATCTCGAGCATTATAGTAAGCCCAGGTCCGGGCCCCATCTATCAAATAACCCTTTCCCTGAAGACATGTAATAGCATTCCCCACATGGAATTGGTCATAGCCGAACTGTCGAGCGAATCGACTGGGGAGATATGGCTCTAAATAACATTCATCTTCGAACCGGTATACCAAATGAGACGGTCGAATTGTTTTCAACCATTCAAAAGCTGCACGGCTCAGAGGATGCATCTGCGAGTCAATCATATTTGTCCGCATTTGTTCGTAACCTGCAGGAGGAGGGGTACAATAAAAATTCCATCCTTTGCTTAGATTTAGAGCATATCTGCAGTCTCTTAGAGCAGTGAATTTCTACTTACCATTGGAGTATCTCCGTATAAAGCTGTCGTCAACTGGTCCCATGCCGGGGTCCATCAAAGTGGGATGGTGAAGGAGCAACCACCCAAATAGATATGTATATGGTAATTCCAACCGTGGGAATTCTTTTTCACCTTTGGACTTCAGCATCAGATCGACGTATAGACGAAGACCAACATTCAGCTTACAAGTCATGGCTGACAGAAGATCCATCTTATAGCCGAAGACTAATCTAACAGCCGCAAAAAGAACACCGCGATGGAAGCGGTCTACAGCACTGGATCCCAGAACTACAAACCGACGAAGCCAATGTGTCAGAAACCCTGCTAATTGGGCTGCTTTCGACATCGGTCTATATCCTACTCTCAAATAACTTTCGAGAGTATCTCCTGTCTTCAAAGGAGGGCATTGATAATCATCCTTCATTGCTTATCAAAATCGCCACTTTCTTCCATCAACTTCATCACTTCTGTATTACTCAATGGCTTAAAGAAATCTGGATAGCATCTATCGTGTTCCTTAGTCTTCGGTTCTTGAATGTGGTTAAGGAACAGATAAGGTAGCCATTTCGAGGAATAACAAGTATTTGATGTAGCACTCTTATAGAACAGGGAACAGATCTTATAATGGCATAGCAGTTCCTCGAAGACTGCTACCATTTCAATATTTTCTTTCCGGAGTTTGTCCAACTCATCATTGGTAGGAACAAATTCTTCGTAAGGGGCATCTCCCATTGGCAAAAAAGAGATATACTTCATCTCATGGAGTGCAAACCCAATTTCTCCGCCGGGAGTCATGAAGGTCCCTGTTCTGTAATTATACCTCTCTGCTAAAGCCAAGAACATGTGAGGGTTTGGGGCAAAACCATAGACAGTGGCATGCACTGCTTGGTACAAGTTGATTTGCTGCAGTTCGCCTTCAAACTTGGTCAGAACCCAATTTGCTATGCAGCTCCATCTTTTAAAATCTGGATTCACCAATCCAGTTAGTCTGATGTCTTGCTCCGGATATCTTCCTTCGACTTTTGCAAACTCATTTGCGAAAATTGGGGTTCTGACGGGCATTAACAATGAAGAATTCTCCGGCGGAATACAACCGGGTTTCAGTCCTCTCAACAAAACACTGTACCGTTCAGAAGAACTATAGAACATATCTTTCTTGTTCGGCCCCTTCTTCACAAAAATTCTTCTCGGACGGGCATCTTGGAACGGAGTAAGGTTCCATTCCATCTTCCTCGGATAACTCGCATGAGCATACCGGGATAATGGGAGGCAGCGTGGAATATTTGGTATCGAGAAAGATCTATCCGTCTGATGGACAATTCTTTCTTCCATCCTCGGTCTTGGTTGGGAACTTTTCTCAAAAGCTTCACCAAATAAGAATAAGGGTTTTTTGTGTATAACAGCATCTGCCGTTTCCAGCGGTTGTCCGTTCATTAAATATTGCAGTGTTTCATTGTCTTGGGATATCAAAATGGCCTGACGGTAGGTCGACAGATCGTATTGAGGATAGTGCACATGTGACAAGTCCTCTTTATATTCTGATTCTGAAAGGGTCCCTACGAAGTTCTCGTATTCTGGGTCTTCCCTAGTATTAACTGCATCATACAGAAAAAACAAAATTTTTTAGTATAAGTCAAAGTCAAAGATGCAGATTGCGCAAAATCAGATTGCACAAATATCAGATTGCGCAAATATCAGATTGCGCAAATAATCAGGTTGCGCAAACAAACAGACATCAGTTTGCGCTGACAAATCTCGCACAAATCAGCAAATTGCGCTGACTTTTGTCAGCGCAGTTCAACCGATTGCGTAGAGAGTCGTCCTTCATAAAAATGAAGAAATGTACTGATTTGTGCAACCAAAACCCTAAAAAGGGTGGCGCAGTATGATCCTATCTCTAAAAAGAGATAGATTCCAAAAAGAACATTGAAATCAAAACTCTAAAAAGAGTTTTTGATTAGGTTAACTACCTATCATTGCTGGATGATCAGTTTCATGGAGAGAAGCTCGGCGCGCAGCCCTAGTCGATGATTCGGCGGGGGCCTTGCCCTTAGCGGCGGCAGAGCATCGTCGGAGAGCCATCAGAATTGTCGGAGAAGGAAGGAGGAAAGAACTCAGAAGTTTTTCTCTCAAAAGTACGAAGAAAGCAAGTAAAGAACACTTCGAATGAATTGAAGAACTATTTATAGTTTTTCAAGTCGAAACGGCCGCCTTAGATTGCGCCTAAAAATGGGCTAAACCCTCAGATTGCGCAGACAGCTCATTATGTGCGCAAATTGGTTTCATATTCAAAATTCAAAGTATTTCGAAATTTTGAATAAGTTCAACTTTCGAAAACTTTGAAAGGGGTCTTGTAGGTCCTAAAAAATCAAGTGGCATACATCAACAAAGTCAGAAAATCAAGAAATACAATTGTCAGATGAATTGCGCAGACATCAGATTGCGCACCATTCAGATTGTGCAAGATAGATTGCGCATACTTCCAAGCGCGCAGGCTGACGTGGCAAATCACCATCATTACCTGACACAAATCAAATCTTCTGACAGTTGACAGCACGGAGAACGAGGCGACCGTTCGTTTAAACATGTAGCACGACGCTCGAGGACAGCTGGCAGCGCAATCTATATTGGCACAATCTATGTTGGCGCAATCTATTTCCTGCGCAATTCAAGTTGGCACAATCCAAAACCTGCGCAATTCAATGTGTGCGTTCTATCAGTACAAATGATAAAATACACGTGGCATTCATGCCATTAATTGCTCATTTCGTGGCAACTATCTATGCATGATCATACGCATTTCAATCAAATGATACCATGTGTCCAAGACAGTTAGCCCATGATCCAGTAACTGCCTGCGCAGTCCATTGCTGCGTAATCCAATTGCTGCACAATCCATCATACGCAGTCCAGAATAACTAAAAGTTAGTTATTTCTCAGAACTCTATAAATAGAGTTTCAAGTCTCCATTCAAGGGGATCAATAATCAATAATCAGAGATCAGATTATAGAGAGATCAGACTTCAAAGTTCAGAGAGTTCAGGAGTTCTTGCCCAAGTGCTGCTGCATTCTTCCGAGGCTTTTGCCTTCAACTTCTGAGGCTTTTTGCCTTCAATTCCAGAGTTGTCTTCAACTTCAGAGGCTTCGTCTTCAGAGTTCACATCGTCCAAGGGATAAAGCAATTGTCATCTAGATTGGATTCCTAAAGTTGTACCATTCCCAGAATTCAAAATTGTAATCTTTTACAAAGTTTGTATCAATAAAGTTCTTCAACTTTTGTTTTTGCAAACACCTCTACGAGAACAATGAAGGAAATTTCTCCTTTATTTCTGATTCAAGCTCCCACGTCGACTCTTCGACCGAATGGTTCCTCCAGAGGATGTGGACGAGAGGGATCGCTCGATTTTGCAGCAGATTATCCTTGCGTTCTAAGATTTGAACTGGCTCTTCGACGTAGGATAAGTCAGACTTTAGCTCCAGCTGGCCAAAATCTACCATGTGGCTCGGGTCGTGTACGGACTTCCGCAGTTGCGAGACGTGGAAGACATTGTGTACACATTCAAGCCCCGGCAGTAGGGCAATTTTATAGGCCACTGGGGCGACCCGTTCGAGTATTTCGAATGGCCCAACGAATCTCGGGCTCAACTTTCCTTTTGCACCGAACCGAGTAACTCCCCGCACGGGCGACACTTTAAGAAATACGTGATCGCCTTCTTAAAACTCGAGGGATCGACGATGAACGTCCGCATAGCTTTTCTGACGACTCTGTGCAGTCTTTAGTCTTTTCCAAATGAGCCGAATTTTCTACACGGTATGTTCCACCAGGTCCGGGCCAAGAATCTGCCGCTCTCCGACTTCGTCCCACCAAATGGGTGATCGACACTTGCATCCGTACAAGGCTTCATATGGCACCATTTGAATGCTGGATTGATAGCTATTGTTGTATACGAATTCGGCCAGAGGTAGATGATTGTCCCAGCTTGATTTGAAGTCAATTGCGCAGAGACGTAGCATGTCTTCGAGAATCTGATTGACGCGCTCTGTTTGGCCATCGGTCTGAGGATGGTAAGCTAAGCTGAACTGCAACTTGGTACCCAGCGCCGACTGAAGGCTACTCCAGAATTGCGACATGAACCGTGAATCCCGATCGAAGACGATGTATACTGGAACTCCGTGCAGCCGTACTATCTCATCAAGATAAATCTGTGCCAGGCGTTCAACGCTCCAAGTAACTTTGATGACAATAAAGTACGCTGACTTGCTTAGTCGATCGACGATGACCCAGACGGCATCATTTCTCCGCAGCGTCTTCGGCAGACCAACAATAAAATCCATGCACACGTGCTGCCACTTCCATTCCGGAATTGCCAAATTCTACATCTCCCCGCCTGGTCTCTGGTGCTCAGCTTTCACCTGCTGACAGGCCATGCGTTGCGACACAAAAAGTGTCACATCTCTTTTCATCCCGTGCCACCAGAAGTTTGTGCGGAGGTCCTTGTACATCTTCGTACTGCCGGAATACAAGGTGTACTTTGCGTAGTGCGCCTCCGACAATATCTCCTTTCTAAGTTCTGAATCATCCGGAACGTATAGCCTACCCCTCAATCGAAGCATGCCAGTCTCGTCTTCCGTAAAGTCGGTCGTCATGTCCGTCGAGATTAGATCTCGCATTTTTTTCATGTACGGATCGTCCTTCATAGCGGTCTTGATCTTTTCAAGCAAACTTGGCTCTAACTGCAACTTTGCCAACTGTACATTCCGAAATCGGACTCGAAGTTCAATGCCCATCTCTTCTAGGTCGCGAAGCAGTCTGCGGTCGATGGATAGCGAGGATATGTACTTCCGACTCAGAGTGTCCGCCACAATATTTTGCTTTCCCAGCGTATAGTCGATAGTCAAGTCGTAATCCTTGATCAGTTCAAGCCAACACCTCTGCCGCAAGTTCAGTTCCCACCACGTGAATAGATACCTGAGGTTCTTATGATCGGTATAGATCGTGCATGCCATGCCATAGAGATAGTGACGCCACAATTTCAATGCAAACACAATCGCCACTAACTCCAGGTCATGCGTGGGATAATTCTTCTCGTACGGCTTTAGCTGTCGGAAAGCAAAAGATATCACCTTGTTCCGCTGCATCAGCACACACCCCAAGCCCTGATCGGACGCGTCGCTAAATATCTGGAAACCCTCAGTCCCTTCTGGAAGTACGAGTATCAGGGCCGAGACGAGCTATTACTTTAATTCTTGGAATGAAGCTTCACAATCGTCTGACCATTCGAATGCGACTCATTTCTGGGTGAGGCGAGTCAGAGGCGATGCGATCTTCGCGAAGTCTTTCACGAAGCGTCGATAGTATCCCGCTAAGCCAAGGAAACTTCGAATCTCGCTGACGGATGTTGGCCGCTTCCAATCGACGACGGCTTCAACTTTCTTTGGGTCGACCGCAATGCCTTCAGCTGAAATGATGTGTCCGAGGAATGCGACGCTACTCAGCCAAAATTCATATTTGCTTCGCTTCGCATACAACTAATTTTTTCGAAGGGTCTGTCAGTGTGTTGCTGCTTATTCTTCGATTAGATGAGTATATCGTCAATGAAGACTACTACGAACTTATCGAGGAATGGTCGGAACACCCGATTCATCAAATCCATGAAAGCAGCAGGGGCGTTCGTTAGGCCGAACGGCATTACCAGGAACTCGTAATGGCCGTATCGAGTGCGGAAGACAGACTTCGGCACATCGTCCGGCTTGATCTTGAGTTGATGGTAACCCGAATGCAGATCAATTTTAGAAAACAACGTGGCTCCTTGAAGCTGATCAAACAGATAGTCTATACGGGGCAGGGGGTATTTGTTCCGGACTGTGGCTTTATTCAGCTCGCGGTAGTCGATATAAAGACGCATAGGGCCATCCTTCTTCTTGACAAACAATACGGGCGCTCCCCAGGGTTAGACACTGGGTCAGATGAATCCCTTGTCGAGCAACTAATGTAACTGCACCTTGAGTTCTTTAAGCTCTGCAGGGGCCATTCTGTACGGGACTTTCGAGATCGGCCGAGTGTCGGGGAATGTATCGATAGTGAACTCAATCTCTCGATCGGGCGGCATGCCGGACAGCTCGTCCAGGAATACATCGGGAAATTCTGTCATAACGTCGATCTGACCCGCGTTTGCACCATCATGTCGCATGTCTCGAACGGAAGCTAGATAGCCTTTGCACCCGAAATATAGCATCCGTCGAGCAGATATTACGGAGATCACCATCCAGGTCGGCGATGCCTCACCACACGAGTAGCAGAATTCAGGCACTCCAGGTATGCGAAATATGACCCTCTTTTCAGCGCAGTCTATGGTTGCGTTGCACGGACCGAGCCAACCCATCCCCAGCATGATATTGTAGTCCTTAATATTTAGAACTATCGCATCGAGTATTTGCTATTAAAATCTTTTGATGTAATTTCAATACAAACAAAACAGCGTTATAATATAGGACTTAGACGTAGTCCTAGGAGTACACGTTTGTTTATCTGGATCCCTTGTGCCGATGGAGCAAGTGGTAATACGTTGACTCCGTTGACGATCTGACGACGGTTATCGGTTCTCTGAAGGTCTGAGTTGCTCTGGGTGCTGGAGCTTACGGAGAGAAAGAAGACGTTGAGTGTCTGTATCTGCCTCTCTGTATATCGATGGTTGTGTGATGTCTCTGTCTGTCTATGTATATCCGTGTGTGGAAGAAGGAAATGATCCCTCTATTTATAGTCTGCAGGCTGGCTGCTCATGCGCATATATGTAGGATGCACCTGTTTGTGGAGATGCCACGTGGTGATTGCTGATGGAGGCGCATAGTCGATGCTCTTTGATAGAGGAGTTGAACTCTTCTTATTGTCTTTGTGGGCTGCGGCAGAGCTGACACGTAGCAATGGAGAAGATCTTTCGGTTGCTGAGATATTGGGTGATTAGCACCCCTTCATAGGCTGAATCAAGTCAAAGAACGCGTGTCGTAGGCCCATGGCTCGAAGATCTCGGATTTGGTGGGGAATGATCTGATAGGATGCGCCTGGGATTGGACGCAATAGGAGGCTTTGGCTCGTAACCTTTAGGAGTCACGAACCAGTCGGGACGCATGGCTTTTGAGGCGCATGCGAGGCTTCCGTAGTAACTTTACTTCGGTCTTTAGGGATCAGAGAAAAGTCTGAGGCGCACGGCTTTTGAGACGCATGCAGAGATTTAGGCACATGGCTGCGGAGGTGCATGCGAGATGGTTGGACGGCCACGTGGCTTGTAACCGCCGGAGGGGAGTAATGATGATGCGGACGTTGGCGACGCTTCGTCTTCTGAAAAAGCTGTCAAGTTCAGTCCTCGGGGGACGTGCTGCCAACTCTGTCAGACTTCAATATTTAATGTTCTTTGACGGGTGATGTGCTGTTGAGTGGGCGCATCGATCGGTATTCCACTGGGCGCATGGGGACGCATAGAGGCATACCCTTATGAGGCGCTTGGAGCTGATGGGCGTGTCTGTATGATGCGCGGTCTGACCGGCACATCTGCTTCGCGTGATGTGTCTTTATTGGTCCGACTGTTACGTTCTTCGAGTGCTTTTAAATGGTCGACTTGGCTGAATTTGAAGCGTCAGGTTCATCACCATTTAAGGCAAATTCATTGTACGGGATTCGGAGAGCCAGCCACTTGGCGCATGGGTTTGATTTGCCCGGCCTATAAATAGTGGCATAGAGAGAGTTTGCTTCTCGTTCTCTCACGTCCTCCCGGAATAAATTTGTTTGCTCGAGCACATTCAGTTGATGAGATGCTTCCGAGGGTGAAGATGCGACGCACTGCCTTCATTGATGCACTTGAAGGTGACTGTTACATCCAAAAGTCAGAGTCGAAGGCTTCTGAGGCAGGCGGAAGGTGCCTATTGCATCCAAAGATCGGGATGCTCGAGCCTCGTCTCCGTTATGCTAGAAGAACTGCAGATCGGAATTGCGGTGCTGCAATCATCTTCCTTGGCCTTTGGGATAGCTCCTCCTCCCGCTAGAGTGGGTGTTGCCCATTCTGGTTGGGTTGAAAGCTGCTCCTTTAGCCGTAGGTTGATTGCGGTGCTCTCCTCTTTCTTGGGTTGGAGAGCTCTTTCTCCTGCTAGAGGGTTGATTGCCACCCTCGTTCTGCTCAATAAATGCTTCATTAGTCGAAACATTTGATGGCGCATATGCTGACACTTCATGATGGCCTGACTGGGACGCTGAAGGGCGGCACATAACTGAGCTGCTGAAGGGATGCACATAACTGAGCTGCTGAAGGGATGCGCCTGTTTGAGAGCGCATGGCAAGATGCACCTGTTTGAGAGCGCATGATGGTTGTTGCGCCTAGCTGTAGACTTAGGATCTTTTATTTGTAGAAATTCTCCTTTGTAAAGACATGTAATAGACTTTTATATGAAATAAAAATCCTCTTTTAATGTCTATTCTCTTGTTGTGCCAACTACTTCATCTGCGCTCCCTGGCGCATGTGATGTTAAGCGCATAGGATTTCTGGTCCTGAAATTCCATGCTTCTACATGACCCCCTTCAAAGTTTTTAAAACTTTCTGTCAAGTTTTGGAATACTTTGAATAAGAAGCATGGTGGCGTCTTCTACGGGGCGCACGACTGTTCGGGCACATGATTACTCCGTGCATCAGAGATGGGGCGCATGCTTCTTTCAGTAAATGCAAGTGATAACGCTTCGATAACCAAGAAGATTAATGATGATCTTTTTAGATTTGCAGTTATCTCTTCACAAAACCCGAGACGGCGGTTGAGGTCACACTTCAACGGTTTACGCGTACGACTGAGCGTATAAATAGGCGTGAGATGGAGAGAGAGAGAGAGTTCTTCCTCTCTTTGCTTTCTCTTTTTAGAGTTCTTCTTTTTGAAAAACTCTAACTTTCTTCTTTCAAGAAATGACTCCCAAAACTCCTCGCGGTGGTGCTGGCAGGGGACGAGGCAAAGGAAAAGAGCCTGTAGAGGCTGCCACGGGTGATGTCCTCCGTCCGCCTGCCTGTCTTTTTGGGTTTTAAGGCCAATAAAGACTTAATGGATTTGGGTGAAGATGCCCCCACTTTGCCTCCATGGGATTCCGCTGGTTGCAAAGTATCCGGCCGTCCCATCCGGTGTACCGAAATAGGAACCAGTGTTACCTGGAACCGTATTTGTCGAGCCGTTTTGCACGACAATTCGGCTATGCTCAGTCAATATTGGATAATCCCAGTATTAACCTGGGGTATACTAGAAGTTTGCTGGATGGTGCACGAGCTTGGCACTACTACAATGCCGGATGTACCGGAGCTCTCTTCACGCTGCCCGTCCAGAATCCGCGGCCGTCGATTCTTTTCTCGGCCGCCAAATTTTACTTTGTTATGAATGTCGTGCCTCCCGGATATGATAGGGAGACCAGTCTCAATGCCAGCACCCAGTTAGAGGTGACCGGGAATATATTGGCGAAGGTTCGATCGTACCGTCCGTCAGAGGTGGGTTATCGAAGTACCCCTGCCGTGTCCACAGGGGGTCAGGCAGAGCCCTCGATCGATCAGCCGAAAAGACGTGCAGATACAGAGGCTGGCTCTTCTGCGCCAAAAAGACAGAAGAAGGCATCGTCACCGACAGTGTCATCGAACTCAGCACCTGCGGAGGTAAGGTTGTCCCATATAGTCTGGTTAGGTTCAACATTTCTTGTGACCTATGCTTTCTTTTTGTAGGAGCCGCTAAAAAGGAGACCCCGTACTCCAAAATCTGGTGGCAGCAGACCCAAGGAGGTGGCGGGCTCATCTGAAGAGTGTATTCCGTCGTTTGTGATGTCTCCTGTGGAGGAGAACCCAGACGATGTCGTTGTTGTGGAGATTCCAGTATCTCAAGATTGTGTTGGAAGGAAAGCTGAGGTTGAAGCAGTTTCCGGAATGGTGCAAGCTGCCGTGGGGGCCTTGGACGTTGAGGGTCCAGTGGACACGGGGCCTCCTGATGAGGAAGTGGAGTGGAGTTCATCGTCTTCAGATGACGTTCCTCCAGAGTTGCATGAGCATGTTGCGGGGGCAACAGACGTGATTGGAACAGAGGAGAGGGTTGATTCACCTCCTTGTTATGATGAGGGGAGGTCGGTTGTAGCATTGCCGAGCCCTACCCCAGACTCAGCAGCGGAGGCTGAGGTGGCTGCCGACCGGGGGGTAGCGACAAATTCTATCCCTGTGGAGGGATTCGATGATGAAAATAAGACTCGTCCGCCAATCCTGA
Source organism: Iris pallida (assembly GCA_029216955.1). Classification (NCBI taxonomy): domain Eukaryota; kingdom Viridiplantae; phylum Streptophyta; class Magnoliopsida; order Asparagales; family Iridaceae; genus Iris; species Iris pallida. Next base: position 5,566,817 of record JANAVB010025798.1, read on the forward strand.
ATCCGAGGGAGTCGAGTCAGGAGACAAGTGCTGATCTCACTGCTCTGCCGGAGGGGGAATGTCCCGTACGACCTGCTGATAGTGTGTTGGGGACAGATGAGGTAGCCCCTGACGTCGGTGGTCCCTCCGAGCTTGAGAAGGGTAAGGGTTTGCTGGAACCCTCTGTCTCTCCTTCTACTTGGGGTACGATATCGACGCCTCTCTCGGCTCCTTCTGTTCTTTTGGCTCCTCGGGCTATTAGTCAAGCCCCTGTTGAGAAAGAGTCTATTGATGCCGAGGTTCCAGCCTCGCAGGTTGAAGCCGACGGGCCCTCTTCCGGTCCGCTGTCTAGAGCAGCTCCTCCAACTCCTGCTATAACGTCGCAGGTGCTGGCGTATGCAGATGAGTATGTGAAGTTTATTATTGAAGCGGTGTATAAGATGCTGCAGAGAGGCGTATCGGCAGTGATGGATGCCAATGGAAGTTTTGCGACGGCAAGAACCCTGGCACCCTCATATCAATCTGATACGTTTCCACCAGGGCCATGATCATATGGCCGAGATTCTGGAGGCCTCGGTGGCCGAGCTGGACCAGCTGCTTTCCGAGTTTCAGTACATCCAGCGGAATGATCTCTTTGCCCTGATAGATACGAAACAGGAGAAGTTGATTGCTGAGACTGAGTCTTCTTATCAGGCCACCGTGGGTGTCTTGGAACGCGAGATGGCTGAAACTGAAGCTGCGGTGGAGAGGTTGTCTCAGTCCATACAGGAGAAGATGGAGTTACGAGCTGCGTTGGACGCTAGTATAGCGGAGGTTGATGCCAAGATTCGCCGCCTTGAAGACTAGCGGGCCCAACTCTTATTAGATGTTGAGCGTGTCCAGGCTGAGCATGTAGCATTTAAGAAGGAGGAAGCAGCTTTCACCCACCGGGCTTTTACCTTGGCTCAGCAGCGGCAACAGTTGGATGAGAATCATGAGGATGATACTTCTCCTGAGGCCATAGAAACGATGCGTCAAGAAGCCGAACGCCGGGTCCTGGCGACCGTAGAGACTCGGACGACAGACTTGAGGCATCGGATTGAAGAACTTTCGGCCAACTCCGGAGAGGTTTAGGGATTGTAGTCTCTTCTTTTTGTGTAATTTGCAACTCTTGCTGGAGGTATAATCCTTTACTTTTGAATAAAGAATACAGAGTTTTTGGTGGTGCGTTCATTTTTGCTGTCATAAACTTGATGATTTTTGTGGACCTATTATCTTTTGCGCATCTTGGTTTTTTAGGTACAGATAATAAGTTCGAGAGAACCGACATGTTTGTTCAGAGGTGATGTGGACGTAGCAAATAAGGGATTCAAATGATAGAATCTTCCTACTCAGAGGTGTTATGGATGTGGTAGGAATGACTCTGGGGGATACGCGGAACTACTCAGAGGTAATATGGACGTGGAAGTTCTGTGATCGATGTACGACAACACAGGGGTTATTTGTACGGGATGTTTACTCAGAGGTAATATGGACGTGGTAAACATGGTGGGTAGCGCAGTCTTACGGAGTGTAAGATCCCACTTTGTAGGGTGTAGGGAAACAATTTAGAGATAATGTGGACGTGGTTGTCCTTCTACTAGAGGATAGAATGCCACGGAACAACTGGGTTCCGGAAGCGTAAGATTTTATGAAAGGGAATTGTACGTGAGCCTCGATGATTGGGTCCACAGACTCCCTTGTTGGGTGGAGATAGAAGTACATGTCTGAAGGATGTCAAGAGTAGTACTTCTTTAGGAACTTGCCGTTGATGGGCATCATGAACAAGTCTCTATTGGGTTTGGCGAGGCGGTAAGCACCGTTTGAGTATACCATCTCTATGATGAAAGGTCCCTCCCACTTGGGCTCGAACTTTTCTGGTGTCTTGTGAGTCAAAACCATCGGCCTCCTGACTGCCAGAACCAGGTCGCCTACTTGGAAAGTCCTCTGCTTGACATTTTTGTTGAAAGCCTGTGATATACGGGCTTGATAGAGTTCGATGCGTTGTTGAGCTAGGAGACGTTTTTGTCAAGTGCCTCCAATTCTCGCAGACGGCGACGTTGATTGTCTTCTTCTGTGAGTTGAATTGTGATCGCTACACGGAGTGAGGGTATCTGGATCTCGAGAGGCAGTACCACTTTGCTCCCGTAGACCAAGGAGAATGGTGTGTTGCCCGTCCCGTACCGTTGTGCGGTAGGCCCAAAGGCATTCATCGAGCTTTTCGTCCCAGTCGCATTTGTTGGATGACATGACCTTTTTGAGTAGCTTGACGATAGTTTTGTTGAATGCCTCGGCCAATCCGATTGCTGCCGGATTGTAGGCGGTTGATGCCATGTTTTGAATACGATTCTTGTCACAGAATCTGCTAAAAACATGGTTGATGAACTGAGGACCGTTATCGTGGATAATCCTCCGAGGTACCCCGAAATGGTAAATGACATGATGCTTGATGAAGCTAATCACCCTAGAGCTCTTCACTTTCGCCAGTGGAACTGCTTCTGCCCATTTGGAGAAGTAGTCGGTGATGGCTAGGATGAAGCAGTGTCCCCTCGATGAAGGAGGGGTGATCGGTCCTACGATGTCCATTCCCCAAGCTTCGAAGGGCCAAGAGGCGACCGTAGGATGCAGTGGTTCTGATGGTGTATGGATGAAGTCAGCGTGAAGCTGGCACGAGTGGCACTTTTTAGCATAGTCAACTGCATCGACTGTCATGGTTGGCCAGTAGTAGCCCATGCGTCGCAGTCGATCCTGCAGCTTAGGGCCGGGTTGATGGGCCCCGCAGGTTCCGTTATGAGCTTCTCGAAGGGCTTCGGCTGCTTCTTCGTTGGACAGGCATCGAAGGAGAAGTCCATCGTAGGAGCGTCGGTACAGCATTTTAGTGGATGTATCATAATAGAATCGAAGGAAGCGCCTCCTGACTGAGACGGTTTCTTTCGGGTCCTCTGGGAGGATTTTGTAGACAGTGAAGTCGATGAATGGGAACCTCCAGTCTCGGACATTAACCCCAGTACTTGTTGACATGGCATGGGCCACTTGTGAGCACAGTTTATTTTTAGGACAGACCAAGTCTCGACCAACAACGTGACATAGTGTTGAGTCCCGAGAGGTGCTGCCAATGAGGCTGCGAGGCCGGCCAGAGCGTCAGCCTCCAAATTTTGTAAACGAGGTACATGTTCGATGAAGAACATGGTAAAGGTTGAAATGATGTTCAACACAACTTCATGGTAAGGAATCAGATCTTCATGGCGAACTTCGTATTGCCCTCTGATTTGGTTAACGACGAGTTTTGAGTCGCCGTAGGCTTCCAGATGATCCACCCCCAGCTGTTGCGCCAGCTGGAGTTCCATGATGAGAGCGTTGTACTCGGCAACATTGTTGGAGCACGGCTTCAAAAGGGAGTGGGCACGCTGGATGACCAGCTGATCGGGGGAGACCAGGACTACCACTCCTGCGATGATTTGGCCTTCGGAGCCTGTTCTTGATGTCACGACCCGCTCCCACTGTGAGGGTACGAGAGCGTAACAACGCCCAGCCTACGCCGCAGTGTCGGTGGTAGAACGCTGTTCTAGGTCATGAACTATAACTAACATAATATGAATACTCTCCATAAGGAGGCCAACACAGAGGTACAACTCAATCACAATCTAGAGATAGAATATGGCACGATAAAATAGATAAAAGAATCCTCAACTGAGGTACAACATAAATGAAATACAAGTCTCAACATCTCTAAAATATATACAACTCTGGAATCCAGGACAACAACTAAACATGAAAAGAAACAATCTAAGCTGTCTACACTAAGCTAGGGTATCACCCTCAGCAGCTGCCTGAACCTCTCCAGGGGTCCAGGTCGCGAGTGTCATCTAGACAACCTCCAAAGTAAGGGGTGCAGGATTCCTCATCATACTCTGTAAAATTTTCAAAAGGTCCAGTCAGGACGGGAGCGAGCACAGTACATCTCAACAGTTCATAGCAGGTTAGAAAATATAATCATGCAGTAAAGTAAGATATAGATACCGAAGGAAATGCAGTATGTAAACAGAGAGAGAACTGTAATAGAAATATCTACTATAAGTAGAGAGCTACCAGTGACTAGTGATTCAGAGTACAAAGTCGACATGTGAACGACTTGATTTGTACATGGCTATACTAAAGAGGCGTACATGGCTATTCTACTTTGGAATTGTTCACGTGGATATTTATACTCCTCCGTACCCCCAACTAATACACAAGGATCCAACCAGGTTATGTTATGATTCTATGTAACAGCCCCCGAAGGGTGGTAAGCCTCCGAAAGGTGATAAGCCCCCAAAGGGTGATATACCCCAAAAGGGTGATAAGCCTCCGAAAGGTGATAAGCCCCCAAAGGGTGATATGCCCCAAAAGGGTGATAAGCCTCCGAAAGGTGATACATAGTAGTCCCATAAATGGGATAAGGATTCAGAGAAGACTCTGTGATCATATGGGTATATGTCACAAGTGATCAAAGAACCAAAGAAGCATATGATACACCATGTATGTGAAACACACAGAACATAGAGTACCCGATGCTCCCTGAAGGGATAACATCTCAAGAAGGGATCCATATAGTACTAATCCGTATGACCAACGTGACAGTATCAAGTAAAGTAATTTAATGCATGAAATAATTCTAAGCAGGATATGAAATGATCAGAGAATGTACTCGTCTCGTATCTGAATGTCTGAAGTAAATGTACTGTCCGAGAAGAGATACCTGACTCCTAGTTAGAGCAACACAAGTCAAGATGTATACAGGGGATGATAATAGTAATCTACAATACATCTGCATGCTGTCTAGGTCAAACTAGACTAAAGTCAACACTTGGTCAACTCTAGTCAACCACACTAGTCAAACTAGGTCAAGCTAGGTCCAATAAGTCTAAACTAGTCTAAGCAAGTCTAGCTTAGTCTATACTAGGACACACAAGCTTATACTAGCTAATACATACCATTTCAAGGCTATTCAAGCCTAAGCCAAGCCAAGCCAAGCCAGCACACACACACATTCACTATAAAGTCAACAAGTCATCTAACCCTACCATGAATACATACTCAACTTGGCATTCAAGGTCACATAGAGACATATACAAATCTATATACATTACATTTGGTTATAATTTCTATTCATTAGGAACCATCTCATATATATATACATATATATATGGGCTCAAAACATAAATAGAAATATATATATTGTATCCACAAAGAGAGAGGGAAAGGACATATCATGGCAATGTGGGTGTCTATACTAGAGTATGTGTCTATGTGTAGTGTTGTGAGGGTGTGGCATGGTACATGGGATATAGGCCATAGTGTGTTAGTTACATGAGATTGTGTGTGTGTAGGAGATGTGTGAGAGTGTTGAATGTGTTTAGCTAGTGTAGTGTGACAGGAAATACATATGAGGTTGACAGTTTATATGAAATCATATTGACAGTAACATTTAGATGACAGTTAGCAGTTAAAGCATTTGTTAAACTAACAATTTAACATGTAAAGAACTGAGGATAACTCAGTGTGACTCAGGAATTCGATTTCCAGTGTGTGTATGGGTGTGTAATATTCTCAGGAATGTGCAATTCACAGTGGCAATGCTACATGTAATTGGGTTCCAGATTTCAGAAAAAAGGAAAAAGAAATCAACCAATAAACCTATACTAATCTCAGGTTTTATATCAAAACAAAACCCAGTAAAAAGGAAAGGAATTCATATCATATTAATCCTACACTATTCTCAGGTTCTATATGTGCGGGGCATGTGTGCAGTGTGTGTGTGTGTGTGTGTGTGTGTGTGTGTGTGTGTGAAAACTGTGTGGTAGGAAAATGACAGAAAAATGTGCAGTTTTTAGAGTTCAGTTTTGTGTGTGACTGTGATCACTGGTGTCAGTGTCATGTGGGGAAAACAGTGTACAGAAATGCGACTAAACATGTGTTCTCAGATTCATATACCTAACAATCAGTCCATAAAACAAAAGGGGACAGGAACCAATCCTGTTTTCATGTTCTCTTCCTAACAGTGAATCACTCATAGAGAAAAAAACAGTGAGTAACAATCAACATATGGGAAGAATGACAGTTCAATCTCATCCCCAACTTCAATCTACAGATTACCATTAATCCTAGAAATCACAATAGTGAGAATGACATGTAATATATGTGTGTGACAGGAAATCAAGACAGGAATTAACAGTGAAAGGAATCAGTGAAATCAAAGAAAAGGGAAATTAGTTCAGGGGTTTAAAACTCAGGTTCCAGTTCAGGATTCTCAGAATTTCGAAGAGTCATAGTTAGCATTCAAACCCAAATGATATTCCCCATGAACCAAGACATAATTTCCTATATACATTTAGGTGTAAGTTATCAAGAAAACTGGGATTTGCACCAGTCTATTAACATAGAAGACTGATACTCCATTTCAGAAACAGAAACATATCATGCAGCTAAATTTCAGTTAGACAAGGGATAGGAATTTCATTTCATGTAACCATTCATGAACCACATTAATTAATGACACCCAAAATAATTCTCAGGAAAAAATGCTAAATCAGTGTAAGGTTCTCAGGTTTTATATATCCTAACAGTCCAATACATGATGTTAATTGTGTAGTAGATCAAAACATAACATAATACATGCTATGTTCATTTAATGAATTTCGAACAGGAGATACAGTGGAACATTTGCACTGTTACTCCAACAGTATCAGAAATAGGAACCCAAATGATACAATTCATTCTTGTAAACCTACTAAAGCTGAAATTTTAATCTAAATCATGTTGTCAAATATTTAGGTAATCAAACATAACTAATACTTAACATTTAATCAAGAATTTAGTGAAGGTTATTACAAGAACAGTGATTTTTCACTGATATCTCTGTGTATCAGAACATAGGGGGAAATTCCTATTCGACCATGAAAACTCATCTAATAATCCATGAAAAGGGTTGGTAAATGATATCAAATGTGTGCACGTGTCATACCCTCAGTTTCGTGTCCACAAATACTAGACACAAGTGTCCAGACCATCGCACACGTGCACACGAGGCTGCACGAGCTTGGTTGGCCTGTGCACGTGTCCGCACACACTCGTCATGCCACTAAGTGACATGAGACTTGGGGAGTGTCGTGTCATATACTGCCCCAAGCTCCACGTACAATGGCACGCGCCCACGTGTCCTGTACAGGTCGCACGACCCTGCGGGTAGCAGGACAGTGCGCCCAGGCGTGCGCGACCGTGTCCGTGAGTCCATTGTGACTCGGACACGACCGAAAACCACCTCAGCAAATCAAAATTGCGTAAGCGACAACAAAATGAGAATTTCCATTCAAACACAGTTCGAAAATTCGAACGAAATACCCTTTGGGGCATTTCATCAAACACCTACGACCATGGCCTGGTACGTGTCCGATACGGACACGTATTGGACACGAAACCTAACAATGCCTATACCAACAGAGAGAGGACACCTAGGGCTTCCTATTCATGCAAAAAAATCAAAAATCTATGGAAGGAATAGGAAGTTACCTATATGTGTCCCTTCACAAAGAAAAGCTCCAAAAGTGAGATCTCCTCAAGCTAGCCAATGGCTCCAAATTGTATCAAACCTGAGAATAGCCTCCACCAACAGTAGGGGGACACTAATTAGGTTACAATGGAAGAAGTTTCAATGAAAATGAACTAATATTGAATAAACTATGAAGAATTTCAATGGAGAACAAACCTTTCCTTAGAAAATGGGGGGGAATGAATAAAGAGGAGGTACAAACTTTGAGAGAGGCTTTATAGCAAGGGGGGATCCCTAGGCTGGTCACCAAGTTAGGGTTAGGATTTTTTTGGGGTGAATCCAATGGCTATCAATCCATCAAGTCTAATCAAGGGCCTACAACCTAGGCTTCATACTAGACTTAATGCAACCTATTTTATTTTAGCTAATCATGACTTAAGTCAACTAACCCAATACTAACTATTACTAACCATGGCTAACTAGACTAGGTATGACTAATCTAGGTTAGGGCTAAACATAACACAAGACAATTGATTAAATAATATTTAAATTACACCATTCTAAATAATCATTTTAAATTCCAAATAATATATATTAAATTCAAATATTTCAAATTGACGAAATACCCTTAAACTAAAAAATGATAAATGAAATACCCTAATCACATGGCTAGGCTCTAGGGTAGACAGTCTCTACGGTTTCACTAGCAAAACACCAAAATCACAAGTCATGATTTTAAATAGTTTAAAATTAATTAAAAATCACCAAAAATCATAATATAAAATAAGTATCAATAAATAATAATTATAATTTTAAAATTTCAAAATTTCAAAATTATCCTCATCTGGAAAACTGGGTGTTACAATCCTACCCACCTTATAAAAATTTCGTCCTCGAAATTAAAATGATCGCGCCCCTTCTAGGTCAAACATAGTCAAGGGTCAATCACTAGTCAATTTCTCAATACCCTAGTACTTGGTCATCAGCTGGTCAACTTCTTAGGATTTACCTATGCTAGCTACCTAGTGTTGGCAACTAGGGATTAGCAAAGAAAACTCTATAATAGACTAGCTCTTAACTTCCAAATCCTATCAGGTCACCCATACTAATTACCCACAAGCTAAGCACACCAATCCCAAATACCACATATATATATATGCTCAAGAACAACAACCCATCACATATATCTTAAGTATATCATCTATATATATAGACCTCTTAGTCTTTAGGTGAAACTACAACTATACTCAAAGACAGGCTCTGTTCACTGGGTGCCTCACTGGAAGGGTAAAGGAAAACAATAATAAATCATCAAGGTTGTATGGCATACTAACATCCTATGCGTAACTGGTTGGTATCATAATAACAGGGAATTATCTGCAATGGGTTACTATTCTAGCACCAATGCTAACTATCACCTCTAGGGTACAGACACTCTACAAGTCACCACATCTATATACTACGAAGGAACTACCTATGAACAAGCTCTACAAACTAAATATCCCTACTCCTAAGTCATTCATAACAATAAAAGGGTATGATGTTTTAAACCTTCAAGATACATTCTTTTAATCATATGCGTCTGTCCACAATCATGTTGTCCAGAGTCTTCATCATGCTAGTGAGCACGGCTATGATAATCACAAAGTCCTTGACTAAGGTACGTACCTCTAGGTTCATGGTATTTAAAATTTTCGTATTGCCGCATGTGACGACGAAAACTTTAAATTCCCATACCCGAAAAATACATCCAAAATCTGACTATATGTCCTTACTATGCCAACTAACACGACTATCGAAGATTTTAGATCCCATGATTTAGGTGACCTAGCCCATATGATTTTTGAAGAAAAACAACTTAACAAAAGAACAACATGACAAAATAAATTAATCAGCAAGGAACAGATGGAATCGGATTTCAAGGGAGTTATAAAGACAATTTCAGAAATGGAATTGAGAAGAACGGAGCTTGTAGCAAGATCTCCAATGGTCTGTACATCCTTGACTGTCCTGACGATAGCTCGCCCTGCTAGTTTCCCTTGGTCTGCTGCTGATGCTGCATGAATCACCGCTGCTGAGAGAAATTGGAAATGACGAAGAAAGTCTATGTACAGATAGAGGTGCACCTCCAATGTAGCAGAAACGCCAACCTGAGTCGGCACAACAGGAGCTGCGGTCTCGAGGCCCTGATGAACAGGACGAGAGGTGGCCAGCCTCTCGATAGTATTTCTCGAACCGAAGTGATGAGATTGGGTCTTTATAACCTTCATGAAGACAGATCAAAATAAGAAGCAATTTCTGAAAATGAAGCAAAAATTCAAAGGCGAATAGTTTATATTCAAGGAAAGTCAATAAGCAACAATTTTAGACAAAAGGAATCGGATTAAGAGTTTCTCCTAATGTGATTGAGTACCTCCAAAAATATCCTAATCCTACTGCAGGCTGTAGTGATACTTTAGTTCGAATACCACTACATAAACTCGACCTGCATGGGCCACCACTAAAAACGTGTCACGATCCGCACCCACTGTGAGGGTACGAGAGCGTAACAATGTCCAGCCTACGCCGCAGTGTCGACGGTAGAACGCTGTTCTAGGTCATGAACTATAACTAACATAATATGAATACTCTCCATAAGGAGGCCAACACAGAGGTACAACTCAATCACAATCTAGAGATAGAATATGGCACGATGAAATAGATAAGAGAATCCTCAACCGAGGTACAACAGAAATAAAATACAAGTCTCAACATCTCTAAAATATATACAACTCTGGAATCCAGGACAACAACTAAACATGAAAAGAAACAGTCTAAGCTGTCTACACTAAGCTAGGGTATCACCCTCAGCAGCTGCCTGAACCTCCCCAGGGGTCCAGGTCGCGAGTGTCATCTAGGCAAGCTCCAAAGTAAGGGGTGCAGGGTTCCTCATCATCCTCTGTAAAATTTTCAACAGGTCCAGTCAGGACGGAAGCGAGCACAGTACATCTCAATAGTTCATAGCAGGTTAGAAAATATAATCATGCAGTAAAGTAAGATATAGATACTGACAGAAATACAGTATGTAAGCAGAGAGAGAACTGTAATAGAAATATCTACTATAAGTAGAGAGCTACTAGTGACTAGTGATTCAGAGTACAAAGTCGACATGTGAACGACTTGATTTGTACATGGCTATACTAAAGAGGCGTACATGGCTATTCTACTTTGGAATTGTTCACATGGCTATTTATACTCCCCCGTACCCCCAATTAATACACAAGGATCCAACCAGGTTATGTTATGATTCTATGTAACAGCCCCCGAAGGGTGGTAAGCCTCCGAAAGGTGATAAGTCCCCAAAGGATGATATGCCCCAAAAGGGTGATAAGCCTCCGAAAGGTGATAAGCCCCCAAAGGGTGATATGCCCCCAAAGGGTGATAATCCTCTGAAAGGTGATACATAGTAGTCCCATAAATGGGATAAGGATTCAGAGAAGACTCTGTGATCATATGGGTATATGTCACAAGTGATCAAAGAACCAAAGAAGCATATGATACGTCATGTATGTGAAACACACAGAACATAGAGTACCCGATGCTCCCTGAAGGGATAATATCTCAAGAAGGGATCCATATAGTACAAATCCGTGTGACCAACGTGACAGTATCATGTAAAGTAATTTAATACAGGAAATAATTCTAAGCATGATATGAAATGATCAGAGAATGTACTCGCCTCGTATCTGAATGTCTGAAGTAAATGTACTGTCCGATATGAGATACCTGACTCCTAGTTAGAGCAACTCAAGTCAAGATGTATACAGGGGATGATAATAGTAATCTACAATGCATCTGCATGCTGTCTAGGTCAAACTAGACTAAAGTCAACACTTGGTCAACTCTAGTCAACCATACTAGTCAAACTAGGTCAAACTAGGTCCAACAAGTCTAAACTAGTCTAAGCAAGTCTAGCTTAGTCTATACTAGGACACACAAGCTTATACTAGCTAATACATACCATTTCAAGGCTATTCAAGCCTAAGCCAAGCCAAGCCAAGCCAGCACACACACACACATTCACTATAAAGTCAACAAGTCATCTAACCCTACCATGAATACATACTCAACTTGGCATTCAAGGTCACATAGAGACATATACATATCTATATACATTACATTTGGTTATAATTTCTATTCATTAGGAACCATCTCATATATATATATATATATATATATATATATATATATATATATATATAATATATATATAAATATATATATGTATATATATATATATATAAATATATAAATATAAATATATATATATATATATATGGGCTCAAAGGACATATATGGGCTCAAAACATAAATAGAAATATATATATTGTATCCACAAAGAGAGAGGGAAAGGACATATATGGGCTCAAAACATAAATAGAAATATATATATATTGTATCCACAAAGAGAGGGAGAAAGGACATATCATGGCAATGTGGGTGTCTATACTAGAGTATGTGTCTATGTGTAGTGTTGTGAGGGTGTGGCATGGTACATGGGATATAGGCCATAGTGTGTTAGTTACATGAGATTGTGTGTGTGTAGGAGATGTGTGAGAGTGTTGAATGTGTTTAGCTAGTGTAGTGTGACAGGAAATACATATGAGGTTGACAGTTTATATGAAATCATATTGACAGTAACATTTAGATGACAGTTAGCAGTTAAAGCATTTGTTAAACTAACAATTCAATATGTAAAGAACTGAGGATAACCCAGTGTGACTCAGGAATTCGATTTCCAGTGTGTGTATGGGTGTGTAATATTCTCAGGAATGTGCAATTCACAGTGGCAATGCTACATGTAATTGGGTTCCAGATTTCAGAAAAAAGGAAAAGGAAATCAACCAATAAACCTATACTAATCTCAGGTTTTATATCAAAACAAAACCCAGTAAAAAGGAAATAAATTCATATCATATTAATCCTACACTATTCTCAGGTTCTATATATGCAGGGCATGTGTGCAGTGTGTATGTGTATGTGAAAACTGTGTGGTAGGAATATGACAGGAAAATGTACGGTTTTTAGAGTTCAGTTTTGTGTGTGACTGTGATCACTGGTGTCAGTGTCATGTGGGGAAAACAGTGTACAGGAATGCGACTAAACATGTGTTCTCAGATTCATATACCTAATAATCAGTCCATAAAACAAAAGGGGACAGGAACCAATCCTGTTTTCATGTTCTCTTCCTAACAGTGAATCACTCATAGAGAAAAAAAACAGTGAGTAACAATCAACATATGGGAAGAATGACAGTTCAATCTCATCCCCAACTTCAGTCTACAGATTACCATTAATCCTAGAAATCACAATAGTGAGAATGCCATGTAATATATGTGTGTGACAGAAAATCAAGACAGGAATTAACAGTGAAAGGAATCAGTGAAATCAAAGAAAAGGGAAATTAGTTCAGGGGTTTAAAACTCAGGTTCCAGTTCATGATTCTCAGAATTTCGAAGAGTCATAGTTAGCATTCAAACCCAAATGATATTCCCCATGAACCAACACATAATTTCCTATATACATTTAGGTGTAAGTTATCAAGAAAACTGGGATTTGCACCAGTCTATTAACATAGAAGACTGATACTCCATTTCAGAAACAGGAACATATCATGCAGCTAAATTTCAGTTAGACAAGGGATAGGAATTTCATTTCATGTAACCATTCATGAACCACATTAATTAATGACACCCAAAATAATTCTCAGGAAAAAATGCTAAATCAGTGTAAGGTTCTCAGGTTTTATATATCCTAACAGTCCAATACATGATGTTAATTGTGTAGTAGATCAAAACATAACATAATACATGCTATGTTCATTTAATGAATTTCGAACAGGAGATACAGTGGAACATTTGCACTGTTACTCCAACAGTATCAGAAATAGGAACCCAAATGATACAGTTCATTCTTGTAAACCTACTAAAGCTGAAAATTTAATCTAAATCATGTTGTCAAATATTTAGGTAATCAAACATAACTAATACTTAACATTTAATCAAGAATTTAGTGAAGGTTATTACAAGAACAGTGATTTCTCACTGATATCTCAGTGTATCAGAACATAGGGGGAAATTTCTATTCGACCATGAAAAGTCATCTAATAATCCATGAAAAGGGTTGGTAAATGATATCAAATGTGTGCACAGGTCATACCCTCAGTTTTGTGTCCACAAACACTAGACACAAGTGTCCAAACCATCGCACACGTGCACACAAGGCTGCACGAGCTTGGTTGGCCTGTGCACGTGTCCGCACACACTCGTCACGCCACTAAGTGACATGAGACTTGGGGAGTGTCGTGTTAGACACTATCCCAAGCTCCACGTCCAATGGCACGCACCCACGTGTCCTGTACGGGTCGCACGACCCTGCGGGTAGCAGGACAGTGCGCCCAGGCGCGTGCGACCGTGTCCGTGAGTCCATTGTGACTCGGACACGACCCAAAACCACCTCAGTAAATCAAAATTGCATAAGCGACAACAAAATGAGAATTTCCATTCAAACACAATTCAAAAATTCGAACGAAATGCCCTTTGGGGCATTTCATCAAACACCTATGACCATGGCCTGGTACGTGTCCGATACGGACACGTATTGGACACGAAACCTAACAATGCCTATACCAACAGAGAGAGGACACCTAGGGCTTCCTATTCATGCAAAGAAATCAAAAATCTATGGAAGGAATAGGAAGTTACCTATATGTGTCCCTTCACAAAGAAAAGCTCTAAAAGTGAGATCTCCTCAAGCTAGCCAATGGCTCCAAATTGTATCAAACCTGAGAATAGCCTCCACCAACAGTAGGGGGACACTAATTAGGTTACAATGGAAGAAGTTTCAATAAAAATGGACTAATATTGAATAAACTATGAAGAATTTTCAATGGAGAACAAACCTTTCCTTAGAAAATGGGGGGGGGGGGGAATGAATAAAGAGGAGGCACAAACTTTGAGAGAGGCTTTATAGCAAGGGGGATCCCTAGGCTGGTCACCAAGTTAGGGTTAGGGTTTTTTTGGGGTGAATCCAATGGCTATAAATCCATCAAGTCTAATCAAGGGCCTACAACCTAGGCTTCATACTAGACTTAATGCAACCTATTTCATTTTAGCTAATCATGACTTAACTCAACTAACCCAATACTAACTATTACTAACCATGGCTAACTAGACTAGGTATGACTAATCTAGGTTAGGGCTAAACATAACACAAGACAATTGATTAAATAATATTTAAATTACACCATTCTAAATAATCATTTTAAATTCCAAATAATATATATTAAATTCAAATATTTCAAATTGACGAAATACCCTTAAACTAAAAAATAATAAATGAAATACCCTAATCACATGGCTAGGCTCTAGGGTAGACAGTCTCTACGGTTTCACTAGCAAAACACCAAAATCACAAGTCATAATTTTAAATAGTTTAAAATTAATTAAAAATCACCAAAAATCATAATATGAAATAAGTATCAATAAATAATAATTATAATTTCAAAATTTCAAAATTATCCTCATCTGGAAAACTGGGTGTTACAATCCTACCCACCTTATAAAAATTTCGTCCTCGAAATTAAAATGATCGCACCCCTTCTCGATCAAACATAGTCAAGGGTCAATCACTAGTCAATTTCTCAATACCCTAGTACTTGGTCATCAGCTGGTCAACTTCTTAGGATTTACCTATGCTAGCTACCTAGTGTTGGCAACTAGGGATTAGCAAAGAAAACTCTATAATAGACTAGCTCGTAACTTCCAAATCCTATCAGGTCACCCATACTAATTACCCACAAGCTAAGCACACCAATCCCAAATACCATTTATATATATGCTCAAGAACAACAACCCATCACATATATCTTAAGTATATCATCTATATATATAGACCTCTTAGTCTTTAGGTGAAACTACAACTATACTCAAAGACAGGCTCTGTTCACTGGGTGCCTCACTGGAAGGGTAAAGAAAAACAATAATAAATCATCAAGGTTGTATGGCATACTAACATCCTATACGTAACTGGTTGGTATCATAATAACAGGGAATTATCTGCAATGGGTTACTATTCTAGCACCAATGCTAACTATCACCTCTAGGGTACAGACACTCTACAAGTCACCACATCTATATACTACGAAGGAACTACCTATGAACAAGCTCTACAAACTAAATATCCCTACTCCTAAGTCATTCATAACAATAAAAGGGTATGATGTTTTAAACCATCAAGATATATTCTTTTAATCATATGCGTCTATCCACAATCATGTTGTCCAGAGTCTTCATCATGCTAGTGAGCACGGCTATGATAATCACAGAGTCCTTAACTAAGGTACGTACCTCTAGGTTCATGGTATTTAAAATTTTCGTATTGCCGCATGTGACGACGAAAACTTTAAATTCCCATACCCGAAAAATACATCCAAAATCCGACTATATGTCCTTACCAACTAACACGACTATCGAAGATTTTAGATCCCATGATTTAGGTGACCTAGCCCATATGATTTTTGAAGAAAAACAACTTAACAAAAGAACAATATGACAAAATAAATTAATCAGCAAGGAACAGATGGAATCAGATTTCAAGGGAGTTATAAAGACAATTTCAGAAATGGAATTGAGAAGAACGGAGCTTGCAGCAAGATCTCCAATGGTTTGTGCATCCTTGACTCTCCTGACGATAGCTCGCCCTGCTAGTTTTCTTTGGTCTGCTGCTGATGCTGCATGAATCACCGCTGCTGAGAGAAATCAGAAATGACGGAGAAAGTCTCTGTACAGATAGAGGTGCACCTCCAATGTAGCAGAAATGCTAACCTGAGTCGGCACAACAGGAGCTGCGGTCTCGAGGCCCTAATGAACAGGACGAGAGTTGGCCAGCCTCTCGATAGTATTCCCCGAACCGAAGTGATGAGATCGGGTCTTTATAACCTTCATGAAGACATATCAAAACAAGAAGCAATTTCTGAGAATGAAGCAAAAATTCAAAGGAGAATAGTTTATATTCAAGGAAAGTCAATAAGCAACAATTTTAGACAAAAGGAATCGGATTAAGAGTTTCTCCTAATGTGATTGAGTACCTCCAAAAATATCCTAATCCTACTGCAGGCTGTAGTGATACTTTAGTTCGAATACCACTACATAAACTCGACCTGCATGGGCCACCACTAAAAATGTGTCACGACCCGCACCCACTGTGAGGGTACGAGAGCGTAACAAAGCCCAGCCTACGCCGCAGTGTCGGCGATAGAACGCTGTTCTAGGTCATGAACTATAACTAACATAATATGAATACTCTCCATAAGGAGGCCAACACAGAGGTACAACTCAATCACAATCTAGAGATAGAATATGGTACGATGAAATAGATAAGAGAATCCTCAACTGAGGTACAACAGAAATGAAATACAAGTCTCAATATCTCTAAAATATATACAACCCTGGAATCCAGGACAACAACTAAACATGGAAAGAAACAGTCTAAGCTGTCTACACTAATCTAGGGTATCATCCTCAGCAGCTGCCTGAACCTCCCTAGGGGTCCAGGTCGCGAGTGTCATCTAGGCAAGCTCCAAAGTAAGGGGTGCAAGGTTCCTCATCATCCTCTGTAAAATTTTCAACAGGTCTAGTCAGGACAGGAGCGAGCACAGTACATCTCAACAGTTCATAGCAGGTTAGAAAATATAATCATGCAGTAAAGTAAGATATAGATACTAAAGGAAATACAGTATATAAACAGAGAGAGAATTGTAATAGAAATATCTACTATAAGAAGAGAGCTACCAGTGACTAGTGATTCAGAGTACAAAGTCGACATGTAAACGGCTTAATTTGTACATGGCTATACTAAAGAGGCGTACATGGCTATTCTACTTTGGAATTGTTCACATGCCTATTTATACTCCTCCGTACCCCCAATTAATACACAATGATCCAACCAGGTTATATTATAATTCTATGTAACAGCCCCCGAAGGGTGGTTAGCCTCCGAAAGGTGATAAGCCCCCAAAGGGTGATATGTCCCCAAAGGGTGATAAGCCTCCGAAAGGTGATAAGCCCCCAAAGGGTGATATGCCCCCAAAAGGTGATAATCCTCCTAAAGGTGATACATAGTAGTCCCATAAATGGGATAAGGATTCAGAGAAGACTCTGTGATCATATGGGTATATGTCACAAGTGATCAAAGAACCAAAGAAGCATATGATACGCCATGTAAGTGAAACGCACAGAACATAGAGTACCCGATGCTCCCTGAAGGGATAACATCTCAAGAAGGGATCCATATAGTACTAATCCGTGTGACCAACGTGACAGTATCAAGTAAAGTAATTTAATACAGGAAATAATTCTAAGCAGGATATGAAATGATCAGAGAATGTACTCGCCTCGTATCTGAATGTCTGAAGTAAATGTACTGTCCGAGATGAGATACCTGACTCCTAGTTAGAGCAATACAAGTCAAGATGTATGCAGGGGATGATAATAGTAATCTACAATGCATCTGCATGCTGTCTAGGTCAAACTAGACTAAAGTCAACACTTGGTCAACTCTAGTCAACCACACTAGTCAAACTAGGTCAAACTAGGTCCAACAAGTCTAAACTAGTCTAAGTAAGTCTAGCTTAGTCTATACTAGGACACACAAGCTTATACTAGCTAATACATACCATTTCAAGGCTATTTAAGCCTAAGCCAAGCCAGCACACACACATTCACTATAAAGTCAACAAGTCATCTAACCCTACCATGAATACATACTCAACTTGGCATTCAAGGTCACATAGAGACATATACATATCTATATACATTACATTTGGTTATAATTTCTATTCATTAGGAACCATCTCATATATATATATATATATATATATATATATATATATATATATATATATATATTTTTTTTTTTTTTTTTCATTAGGAACCATCTCATATATATATATATATATATATATATATATATATATATATATATATATATATATATATATATGGGTTCAAAACATAAATAGAAATATGTATATTGTATCCACAAAGAGAGAGGGAAAGGACATATCATGGCAATGTGGGTGTCTATACTAGAGTATGTGTCTATGTGTAGTGTTGTGAGGGTGTGGCATGGCACATGGGATATAGGCCATAGTGTGTTAGTTACATAAGATTGTGTGTGTGTAGGAGATGTGTGAGAGTGTTGAATGTGTTTATCTAGTGTAGTGTGACAGGAAATACATATGAGGTTGACAGTTTATATGAAATCATATTGACAGTAACATTTAGATGACAGTTAGCAGTTAAAGCATTTGTTAAACTAACAATTCAACATGTAAAGAACTGAGGATAACTCAGTGTGACTCAGGAATTCGATTTCCAGTGTGTGTATGGGTGTGTAATATTCTCAGGAATGTGCAATTCACAGTGGCAATGCTACATGTAATTGGGTTCCAGATTTCAGGAAAAAGGAAAAGGAAATCAACCAATAAACCTATACTAATCTCAGGTTTTATATCAAAACAAAACCCAGTAAAAAGGAAAGGAATTCATATCATATTAGTCCTACACTATTCTCAGGTTTTATATGTGCAGGGCATGTGTGCAGTGTGTGTGTGAAAACTGTGTGGTAGGAATATGACAGGAAAATGTGCGGTTTTTAGAGTTCAGTTTTGTGTGTGACTGTGATCACTGGTGTCAGTGTCATATCGGGAAAATAGTGTACAGGAATGCGACTAAACATGTGTTCTCAGATTCATATACCTAACAATCAGTCCATAAAACAAAAGGGGACAGGAACCAATCCTGTTTTCATGTTCTCTTCCTAACAGTGAATCACTCATAGAGAAAAAAAAACAGTGAGTAACAATCAACATATGGGAAGAATGAAAGTTCAATCTCATCCCCAACTTCTGTCTACAGATTACCATTAATCCTAGAAATCACAATAGTGAGAATGCCATGTAATATATGTGTGTGACAGGAAATCAAGACAGGAATTAACAGTGAAAGGAATCAGTGAAATCAAAGAAAAGGGAAATTAGTTCAGGGGTTTAAAACTCAGGTTCCAGTTCACGATTCTCAGAATTTCAAAGAGTCATAGTTATCATTCAAACCCAAATAATATTCCCCATGAACCAACACATAATTTCCTATATATATTTAGGTGTAAGTTATCAAGAAAACTGGGATTTGCACCATTGTATTAACATAGAAGACTGATACTCCATTTCAGAAACAGGAACATATCATGCAGCTAAATTTCAGTTAGGCAAGGGATAGGAATTTCATTTCATGTAACCATTCATGAACCACATTAATTAATGACACCCAAACACAATTCTCAGGAAAAATGCTAAATCAGTGTAATATTCTCAGGTTTTATATATCCTAACAGTCCAATACATGGTGTTAATTGTGTAGTAGATCAAAACATAACATAATACATGCTATGTTCATTTAATGAATTTCGAACAGCGGATACAGTGGAACATTTGCACTGTTACTCCAACAGTATCAGAAATAGGAACCCAAATGATACAGTTCATTCTTGTAAACCTACTAAAGCTAAAAATTTAATCTAAATCATGTTGTCAAATATTTAGGTAATCAAACATAACTAATACTTAACATTTAATCAAGAATTTAGTGAAGGTTATTACAAGAACAGTGATTTCTCACTGATATCTCAGTGTATCAGAACATAGGGGGAAATTCCTATTCGACCATGAAAACTCATCTAATAATCCATGAAAAGGGTTGGTAAATGATATCAAATGTGTGCATGTGTCATACCCTCAGTTTCGTCTCCACAAACACTAGACACAAGTGTCTAGACCATCGCACACGTGCACACGAGGCTGCACGAGCTTGGTTGGCCTGTGCACGTGTCCGCACACACTCGTCATGCCACTAAGTAACATGAGACTTGGGGAGTGTCGTGTCAGATACTACCCCAAGCTCCACGTACAATGGCACGCGCCCACGTGTCCTGTACAGGTCGCACGACCCTGCGGGTAGCAGGACAGTGCGCCCAGGCACGCGCGACCGTGTCCGTGAGTCCATTGTAACTCGAACACGACCCAAAACCACCTCAGTAAATCAAAATTGCGTAAGCGACAACAAAATGAGAATTTCCATTCAAACACAGTTCGAAAATTTGAACGAAATGTCCTTTGGGGCATTTCATCAAACACCTACGACTATGGCCTGGTACGTGTCCGATACGGACTCGTATTGGACACTAAACCTAACAATGCCTATACCAACAGAGAGAGAACACCTAGGGCTTCCTATTCATGCAAAGAAATCAAAAATCTATGGAAGGAATAGGAAGTTACCTATATGTGTCCCTTCACAAAGAAAAGCTCCAAAAGTGAGATCTCCTCAAGCTAGCCAATGGCTCCAAATTGTATCAAACCTGAGAATAGCCTCCACCAACAGTAGGGGGACACTAATTAGGTTACAATGGAAGAAGTTTCAATGAAAATGGACTAATATTGAATAAACTATGAAGAATTTTCAATGGAGAACAAACCTTTCCTTAGAAAATGGGGGGAATGAATAAAGAGGAGGCACAAACTTTGAGAGAGGCTTTATAGCAAGGGGGGATCCCTAGGCTGGTCACCAAGTTAGGGTTAGGGTTTTTTTGGGGTGAATCCAATGGCTATAAATCCATCAAGTCTAATCAAGGGCCTACAACCTAGGCTTCAAACTAGACTTAATGCAACCTATTTCATTTTAGCTAATCATGACTTAACTCAACTAACCCAATACTAACTATTACTAACCATGGCTAACTAGACTAGGTATGACTAATCTAGGTTAGGGCTAAACATAACACAAGACAATTGATTAAATAATATTTAAATTACACCATTCTAAATAATCATTTTAAATTCCAAATAATATATATTAAATTCAAATATTTCAAATTGACAAAATACCCTTAAACTAAAAAATGATAAATGAAATACCCTAATCACATGGCTAGGCTCTAGAGTAGACAGTCTCTACGGTTTCACTAGCAAAACACCAAAATCACAAGTCATAATTTTAAATAGTTTAAAATTAATTAAAAATCACCAAAAATTATAATATGAAATAAGTATCAATAAATAATAATTATAATTTCAAAATTTCAAAATTACCCTCATCTGGAAAATTGGGTGTTACACTTGAAGCGCCATCGAAAAACATCCGTCAGACGGAGCTTTCTTCGATGACGTTTGATTCTTGGACCTCATCTGGGATGTCTTCATAGAGTCTTGAGGACTCTGGGATGGGATGTGTAGCTAAAAAGTCGGCCAGAGCCTGACCCTTGATGGCTTTTTATGGAACGAACACCATGTTGTAGCAGGATCGTCCATGTAGCTAGCCGGGAGTTTAATGACCCTGGCTTCGTCATGAGAACTCTGAGTAGATTGACTCGGGAGATGACATGAATTGTCTGGCGCGATACATAATGGCAAGTCTTCTGGATGGCAAATACCAAAGCCAAACACTCTTTTTCAACGGGGTTGAATCGATGTTTGGCCCCGATTAGTGTTCTACTGAGGTAGTAGATAGCTTTCTCATAGCCTGCATCGCTGTTCTGAGCCAGCAGAGCACCGAGGGAATGATCCATGGCACGGACGTAGAGGAGAAATGGTTTGCCGACGACGGGTGCTACCAGGACTGGCGGGCTCATCAAGTAAGCCTAGATGTCGTCGAAAGCTTTTTGGCATCCTTCTGTCCAGACATAAGAGACTCCCTTCTTCATGAGCTGGGTGAAGGGTTGACATTTTCTGGAAAGGTTTGCTATAAACCTCCGGATGTATGCCAGACGCCCCTGTAGGCCTCGAAGTTCTCGGAGGTTCTTCGGAGGGTCCATGTCAAGGATGGCTTTGGTCTTCTCGGGATCGACATGAATGCCTTTTGCCGTGATAATGAAGCCCAAAAACTTTCCGCTAGCAACCCCTAGAAAGGATTTAGCAGGGTTCATCTTGAGTTGATGCGCTCGCATGAGATCGAAGATTGTCTAGAGGTCTTGTAGGTGATCTCCTATGAGACGGCTCTTGACTGCGATGTCATCGACGTAGCACTCAACTGTCTTACGAAGATGCTGACGGAAGATGGTGCTCATAGCTCGTTGGTATGTGGCACCATCGTTCTTCAAGCCAAAGGGCATCACTGTATAACAGAAAACCCCCTTTAGAGTCCTGAATGACGTGTGTTTTACGTCATCGGAGAACATCTTGATTTGGTTGTAGCCCGAATACCTGTCCATAAAGGACATGCGTTCGAAGCCACATGTGTTGTCGATCATTACGTCGGTGATTGGAAGTGAGAATTCGTCCTTCGGGCAAGCAGTATTGAGATTCCTGAAGTCGATACAGACTCGTATCTTTCCATTCTTCTTGGTGACAGGGACAACGTTGGCCACCCAATCCGGATGTTGTTCTTCACGAATAAATCTGTCGGTCAGGAGTTTGTCTACTTTCTGATCGATAGCGTTCATGATATCAGGACGAAAACGTCGCTGTTGTTGCTTTATAGGCTTGGCATCAGGTAAGATGTTAAGACTATGCATCGTGATCTGGAGATCAAGTCCCGGTATATCTTCGTAGCTTCAGGTGAAGACATCGATATATTCTTTAGCCAGCTGGATTAAAGATTCTCCGTCTTCTCCTTTTAGGCTTTTGCTGATGAAGATGGGTTTGGAAGAAGATCCATCCCCAAGGTCAATCTGCTCGACTTCGTCTTCGGTAGGGGGTTCGCATAATTCAAAACGAGACTCCTATTGTTCTCCTAGGCGTTGAGCCCAGGGTTCTTCTCCGAAGAATTCTGGCGTTTGGTCTTTACCTTTATCTTTTTGAGATTGTGCAGATGTCATGTTGGCTTATAGCACTCTCTTGAAGACTGAACCGATACTGGTATCGAAATCCCAAGTTGATGCTTCGGACGAGTGAGAATGTTCTACTTCTTCTGTCTCCGAACTCTCTGGAGTTGACGGTGGCGTGACATAGCCCACCCCCCGTCGAGTTCGATGATAGTAGTCCTGCGGCTTTCCTTTAGGTGTTGGAAGCCGGAGAGGAAGACGTCGACCCTTGCCGTAGTTCAGGCCTTTGTTGCTCTTTAGGTCGTAACCCATCTTTTGGATGAGGTACTTTGCCTTGTCCATGTACCGATAGACTTGTATTCTGCCGGTATCTGGTTCTTGTTCGAGTGGCGGGAGGTCTTGATGACGCTCGACTTTGCCGAAGATGATGGATTCTTCGTCTCGATTCTGCGGTGGGACTACAAAATAGACCCCTTGGGACGGGACTACTCGATTTACATGATTGACGGTCGTTATTTGTGTTTGCAACGACCGTAGAGCGTTATCTAATGTATACATGGCATTCCAATGTGGAAGACTAGAATAATTAAAAGACACTCTATTATTGATGAAACACAAGATTTTATCCCACGGGATTATATTGTCCAGAGAGGGTGCATCTACATCAGCAGAGATATATTCCCCTAGCTCTTCATCTGTGAGTACTGGGATTGGATCGGGAGAGTCCACCACAGCTTTGATCCTGGGGTCCGAGAGGGCTATGTGGGCCTTCTCCGGCAGCTTGGATGATTGCGGCGGCTTGCCCTTAAGACGCACCTTCAGAGGTGCCTCCGCTGCGCCTCCGATAATCGATGCCTTCGCCTGTAGTTTTGCCACAAGGGGAGCCGATGTTGGAGGCGGTCTTCCCTTGAGCCGTATCTTCAAGGGAGCTTCCGTAGGTATTCTACCTGGAGCAGTTGGTATTTTTCCAGGTAGCTTGATGTTCATGGGAGGCAGTGTCTGAGGCAGCTTCCCTTTGAGTCGAATTTTTAAAGGAGCATCGGGAATCATCTCTGGCTCCATGTCGGGCTCTGCTGCCGTTTCTGCTTCATCGTCAGCATCATTGGCTTTCTCCTCGTCAGGTGACTTGTACAAGGTGGAATCAGTAAAGTATGCTTCAACCCCTTTAAAAGGGTCAATGTCCGTGAACTCCGTCCTGATGATGTCATTGGTGGACACGTATTTCATACATTGGTGGAGTGTGGATGGTACCACCATGTACTCATGCAGCCACGGACGATCCAGTAGGAAGTTGTAATTGACATCGGCGTCTACGACATAGCAAGTCACCTAGGTTCTGAGGTTACCGATATGACACTTTAGTCGTATTCTACCCAGCGGCTCACTTTTGCTAGCATTAAAGCCACTGATTGTTGTGTTGGAAGGCGCCAGTCAGTAAATTGGGATCCCCAGTGTTGAGAGCAGCGTCTTCGGGATGATACTGAAGGAAGACCCTGGATCGATATGAATCCGCTTCACCTTGAAGGCACCGACATACCCTGTATAATACAGTGGCCTGTTGTATCGGTTGTGCTTGAGCAGCATGTCTTGTTGGGTGAAGGTTATGTTGGGAATAACTTCATCCGCACAATGACAGTACGCACATGTAGTCGGATTATCCTCAGATTGCTTGATCTGACTGATGAAGGACTCCGCATCCTTCAGGGCTTCACAGAGAGCTTCACGAGTGTCTTTGGAAAGACGAAGGAGCTCAAACAGAGATAGGCGGGCAGGAGTACTGGCCAGTTGTGCCAGTATATCGAAGTTGTGGGGCATGGCTAGCCCCGAAGCATTCTCCTTTCGCAGAGACCTGTCGAAACGAGCCTCTACATGCTTCTGCTTATTGGCTGTTGGGGGCTTAGATGGGCCCTCTTTCTGGGTAGCAGGGACAGTACAAGGAGGCACCACCTCAACGGCAGCTTCGTCGGATTGGGCGTTCTGATGTGAACGCGTCTGTACAGGAAGTACCTCTTTCGTAGAGGAAGAGACCATGCGACAAGACTTGATCTTTCTGCCTTTAGTTTTGGAGGTAGAGCGTACCTCCGGTTGAGTAACCTCGGAGACGAGATCAGGGTGAACCCATAAGACCTCTCCCCGAGATGTGGTGAGTGGGATGAGTCCACTCACGTTGTCACGAGTAGGTGGTAAGTTAACCACCTCCATTGTCGCCTTAGGGATGGGGACGATGCCATCTTGTGTTGTAGTTGGCGGCAAGGTGCCAAATTAAAGTGACAGCAGGTTGGCCGAAACCGTCTTCTTTTCGTAGTCGACGGAGATAACATCCGCATTGATCATGCGCTAGTTTTTGAGGACGTAGCAGTCCTTAGTTGGATGTCCGACAAACCGATGGTAGTGACAGTACCTCGGATTGTCCACTTTTCCAACCTTGTTGGGACGCTTCGGGTCCAGCAATTTGATCTTGTCACCCTGCTTCAGTATTTCAAAGAGTTGCAGGGTGTCTTCATCGTTGAAAGAATAAACCTCATTTTGCCTTGGTGCAAGTGGAGAATTCTGAATAGGCGCTGATGTACCTTTTGAGGCATTGACAGCCAATACCTGTTTCCCTTTCGTCTCTCGTCCAGGGTTGTTGGCTGCAGGTCGTTTCCTCTTGTCCTCAAAGGCAGAAAAACTAACTCCCAGAAGGCAAACATTGGACGCCTTCTTTTCTGCTGCTTCGGCTTCGATGATCAAGGAACTCCAGTCGGAAGGAGGAGTAGAGTTGAGCCAGAGTTTGACTGCAGGAAACATGTTCATGCTGCATGAGGAGAGGAGTGCATGTTTTGGCATGCCGGGGGCAGTCTGAAGCAGGCCTGTCGGAAGCGTTCGATGAATACTCGAACTGTTTCCTTCTCTTTCTGGCGTATCTCTATGAGGTAAGCCATTTTCATGTCCTTCCCGTCGTCGTAGAAATGGTCGAGAAAGAGATGCGTCAAGTCGTCGAAGAAAGATATAGAGTTATCGGAGAGGCTGCAGTACCAGTCATACGCGACTCCTTTCAGTGCCCCGACAAATATGCTGGTGAGTGGTGCGTCCACCTTCGGGAGATGTCCTGTTTGGGACTGGAAGTACGTCAGATAGCGACGTGAAGAGTCCTTCCCATCGTACGACATCAATGTTTGTGGTTTATACTTAGGAGGTTAAACCACTTTGTTCCATTCGAGGGGATAAGGTTGGTGGATGTCCATCTTTTGGCGCTCCTCTTGTCTATTCTTGGACTCAAAGCGCTCGTGCAAGTCCCTGTTCATCTCGACCATGTCTTCCGAGGAGCTGGGAGTCGGGGAAGGTGGTACCGCCTGGAGTTGAGTATTTGAGGACTGCGACGTCCGAGGTGCTTCGCGGCGATCCGTATCCAAGGATACCCATTGAAGGGGTACACTTCATTCTCCATTAGCCCCTGGGTCAGGACCGGTAGAAGGTGCCCTGGCCAAAGCTGACCGTATCTCAAATACTGCTTGAGTCAGTGTTTGCATGGAGACAGAGAGGGTTTTGAGTCCTCCCTCCAAGGTATCCATGCGCTGGACGAGGTCTGCTGGCGGTGCATCAGGCTCGGTATCACCCCCAGTCATGTATACTGTCATGACACGGCTGAAAGTGGATGGATCGGTTGAGGCTTCACTTTCGGCCTCACTCTCCTGTAGGGGAGAAACTTCCCCCAGAGCTTCGTCTTGGGTACTCCCAGCTACATTCTGGAGGACATCCTAGACTTCAGGAGCATCCGCAAGGGCCTGATTACCCCCAGTTCTGTCTTGGAGGACTTCTTCGTCTTCGAGACGCAGATCCGCAGGGGCTAGACTACCCTCAGCTACGTCCGGGAGGCTGATTTCGTCTCCAGGATGAAGATCCACCCCAGCTGTGCTTTGGAGGATATCTTCGTCTTCAGAAGGAGGATCAACAAAGGCTTGACTACCCCCAGCTTCCTCCAAGATCTTCTTTCTCTCCCGAGTGCCTTCAAACATTCCAGAGGACGGGACAGTTGTCTTGGTTTTCCTCGGCTGGTTCTTGGACGAGGACGAGGAATTGCCAGTCGCCCTTCGGACTGAGAATGAGTCAGAGATTACGTTGCATGAAGCAACCTTTAGTTCTGGCTCCTCTTTTATTGACACCTTCTTCCCGAGGCAACATCGGAAGGGTGTTGATGATTGCAGCCGCTAGAACACCGACTGTCTTAGTGGAACTGCTGCCTTACAACAGCAGTTGATGGTGACTACAGCACAGGTGTGCCCTGTGAGGGGTGCATTGTGCTTGTCAGTCGACTCTCCTGATCGGCGTTTGTGAGTGATCACGTTACGCAGATCGTTGGAGGAGAGTGCCACCTTCGTACCCCCATCAGGCGCATAACAAGGCCAAGCGTCGGGGTAGTCAGGTGAATGTTGTGCACCGTGATCCAACACCAAACGGGCGCTCAGATCAGTAATGGGGGAACAACATTTACAGTGACTTGAACGAACCTTAGACGCACAACCAGAGGAGGCACGGGAGTTCAAGACCACAGAGTTTGCCTTGCTCGACTTGGTTGCGAACGCAATAAATGCGCCTAAGTGAGACAAGGACTTTGAAGGTCGGTTCGTTTCTGGCGCAGAAGCACCCGAGTCGACCTTATACAGCTTACCATCAGTAATGCGCAATGATTGTGAGCGCATGCTTCTGATTTGCTGCCGGCATAGCACGTTTGAGGCGCATGGCCCGTGCTGCCTTGGACTTCTTCGTACCAGCCCGCTGGGATGCATAGTACTCAGAGTCCAAATTCTCCTCGCCACTACAGCGAGTGAGTCTGTCAAAGACAGCGAGCTTCTACGACGCATCAGAGGTGATGCACGGGGCATTAGCTGCGCCCCTGCTCCGTCGATGCATCTTTCTCGCCTGAGAGGAAGATGGCTGGAGAATGTGGTCAGCCGCACATTTTCCCGAGAGATGTGCTGCACCGGTGGACGCATCTTGGTTGCTGAGGACGTCAGCAGGAAAGGAAGGATGCATTGGCGCATCCCCTTCGATGGTGGTGCCAGAGGCGTCGATCTTGCGCACCCAGACTTGGCGGGTCCCCTTCGGCTTTGGCAGCCGCTTCGAAGGACTCGTACTGCCTTCAGAGATGAACTCCTCATATGCCTGTTGATTGAAGCGTACGACCAGCATCTTGTGGGAGCAGCCCACCTTTACGTCATCGGATTGCGACACAGCTTTCTCGGTGGAGGAGAAAGAGGTCCCCAGCAGAATCGCCAGCTTGTTTGCCATTAAAATCTTTTGATGTAATTTCAATACAAAGAGAACAGTGTTACAATATAGGACTTAGACGTAGTCCTAGGAGTACACTTTTGTTTATCTGGGTCCCTTATGTCGATGGTGCGAGTAGTAATACGTTGACTCCGTTGACGATCTGACGACGGTTATCGGTTCTCTGAAGGTCTGAGTTGCTCTGGGTGCTGGAGCTTGTGGAGAGGAAGAAGACGTTGAGTGTCTGTATCTGCCTCTCTGTATATCGGTGGTTGTGCGATGTCTTTGTCTGTCTATATATGTCCGTATATAGAAAAAGAAAATAATCCCTCTATTTATAGTCTGCAGTCTGGCTGCTCATGCACGCATATGTAGGATGCGCCTGTTTGTGGGGATGCCACGTGGTGATTGCTGATGGAGGCGCATGGACGATGTACTTTGATTGAGGAGTTGAACTCTTTTTGTTGCATTTGTGGGCTGCGGCAGAGCTAACACGTAGCAATGGAGAAGATCTTTCGGTTGCTGAGATCTTGGATGATTAGCACCCCTTCATAGGCTGAATCAAGTCAAAAGACGCGTGTCATAGGTCCATGGCTCAAAGAACTCGGATTTGGTGGGGAGTGATCTGATTGGATGTGCCTGGGATTGGGCGCATGAGAAGACTTTGGCTCGTAACCTTTAGGAGTCACGAACCAATCGGGGCGCATGGCTTTTGAGGCGCATATGGGGCTTCAGTAGTAACTTTACTTCTGTCTTTAGGGATCAGAGAAAAGTCTGAGGCACATGCAGAGATTTAGGCGCATGGCTGCGGAGGCGCATACGAGATGGTTGAGCGGCCACGTGGCTTGTAACCGCCGGAGGAGAGTAATGATGATGCTGACGTTGGCGACGCTTTATCTTCTGAAAAAGCTGTCAAGTTCAGTCCTCGGGGGACGTGCTGCCAACTGTGATGACCATAGTTCGTAATTACGTATTTTAGAATACGTGCACGTATCTGACTCGTATTGCATGTCTCCTAGCTTGGTTCGGCTTGTTTGGGTTGGCTTGGTTCGGCTTGGGTTGTTATTGGTTCATCATGAACCAAGTGGAGAACCCCTACCTACCACCCCCATCATCATTTATTAACCCCACCCTCTTTCTCTCTCATCATTCACTCTTATTCTTCCTCACCGTTGCTCTCCACCTACCAAGAGGTTTAGGCAAGTGCAACTTGCTTCACGATGGATTTTAAGTTTTATTGTTCCATTCTCTTCTTTACATGATTATAAGCCTCTTTAGAACTTGGAATTTTTAATTTTGATGGATAGATTCTTCTAGATCTACTTTATAACTTTTAGTTCATGGAGTTTTCTTGGTTTTGATTTACTAAAACTTGTTATTTTTGAAAACTAATAGTTCCATGAGCAAGAGCACGAAATTTTGTGTGATATTGGTTTTTGATTCACCTCATTTCGAGTTAAAATGAAGTTTTTATGGCCAAAACAAGTTTTCTAAATTTTTATGTCGGCTGAAGAATATGGTGCTGGCGTAATTTTGTACACTTTTTAAGCCAAAAATTCAATTCTGCATAAAATATGTAAAAGGGGAGGGTTCCAGCGTAAAATTTTACATTCTGGGTACCATCCAGCGTAAAATACGTAATTTCAGGATTCCCTGCGTAAAATTTTACATTCTGGATACAATCCAGCGTAAAATACGTAACTTCAGGGTTTTCTGCGTAAAATTTTACATTTTGGATACAATCCAGCGTAAAATACGCAATTTAAGGGTTCTCTGCGTAAAATTTCACATTCTGGATACAATCCAGCGTAAAATACGCAATTTCAGGGTTCCCAACGTAAAATTTCACATTCTAGATACAATCCAGTGTAAAATACGCAATTTCAGGGTTCCCTGCGTAAAATTTCATTTTACGCAAGCTTTCCTGCGTAAAATTTGATTTTACGCTAGCTTTCCTGCGTAAAATCTTATTTTACGCCAGCACCATATTCTTCAGCCGACATAAAAATTCAGAAAACTTGTTTTGGCCATTACTCTGGATTGTATCCAGAATGTGAAATTTTACGGACTGTGTACTGAGACCTGCGTACTCATCTGATATGTGAGGGTTTACCGAATCCACTAAAACCATGTAACGCCCCCCGCTCTCCGGTATTCTGGTTCTGGGGCGTTACATGGTTTTAGTGGTGGCCCATGCAGGTCTTGTGAATCAAGATATGTGAGGGTTTATCGAATAGATGTCTCAATCAGCACTCGCCCTTGATCTCTGCCCCTATCCTCTTGATCCCTGAAATTCTTGACCTGACCACATGCTTGTATCATTGATCTGTCTTGGTCCTTCCTTATTGTTTCCTATGTCGTCTTCTTCAGCGGCATTGTTCATGGACCTGCCGATCAGCAAGATGGAGCACCTCCCGTGGACCAGCCGTAACCTGGAGATCAAGCCCAGCATTCAGGAGTAGCCTCCAGAGTCGTGCCTACCGGAGGAGAGCCACCAGTTCAGCCCGTCCAGCCTGCAGAGCCTGATGATGGCACTTTGGTGGGTCTTCTCAGGTCAATATTAACTTCCCAGGATCGTCGGGAAGATGTCTTGCACCAGGCGGTGGCAGACGCTTTGACCAGAGGAGGTCATCAGGGTAACAGCGCGGCCAACAGCTTCAAGCGCCTGAACCCTCCATTTTTCGACGGCAGTGAAGATGCGATCGCTTCAGATGCTTGGCTTCAGGACACGAAGGTGATTCTAGAAGCAGCCAGGACCACAGAAGCAGAGAAGGTGGCCGTAGTGTGCCTGCAGTTACTAGATCTTGCCCGCAGCTGGTGGGCAGCGCAGGCCGATGGATTACTGGCCCCTATTTCATGGGCAGTATTCAGGAAAACATTCCAGACCAAGTATTTTGATGCTGTAGCTTGGTACGATCTACAGACGAGGTTCACCAATCTGAAGCAGATGGGCAGGACGGTCGATGGATATGCGGCCGAGTTCTCTAGGCTTAGTCGATTTGCTCCCACCTTGGTGGCGACCGAGTTCGATAGGGCCCAGCGGTTCCAGCAGGGGCTTCACCTCGAGATCTTGTTAGCAGTGGAACAGTTTGAGCATCGGACTTTTGATGCGGTATTGAGGGCAGCCCGGAGGCATGAGTATACCTCCCAGAGGATCGTGGATAGGACTGGAGGTCGGAAGCGATCCCATAGCCAGATGAATCAATCATCAGCACCAGCCCCGGCAGCCAGGGCCTTGACCATTGGAGCTCCGAGGCGGGCGGCCTCAGTGATGTCGGTTCAGCATTCAACCCCGACGCACCCTCAGCAGCAGAAGCAGAAGCAGTCTTCCGCAGTGGGATGTTCACACTACGGGAAGCCAGGGCATGTGGTATCAGAGTGTCGCATAGCACAGGGTTTGTGCTTGGTTTGTGGTACCCCGGACCACAGGGTTGGAAACTGCCCGAACAGGGGGAGTTCATCGGCATTCTCTAGTCCTTCAGTTAGAGGAGCCGTACCAGTCTAGCAGCAGCAGCAGCTGCAGCACCCGTTCCCGAGGCCATTGCCGACGCAGGCCCAGGCATTCCAGCAGCAGAGACCACAGCAGTATGCCCAAGCCCAAGCCCTAATCCAGAGCAGGCAGAGGAATTTTCAGCAGAGGGGACCCGCACCCAGAGGGCATGGTCAAGTGCTGGCCTTGACCATGGAAGAGGAAGAAATAGCACCAGGAGAGGTAGTGGCAGGTACTATTCTCGTCAACACCTTTCCAGCTTCAGTATTATTTGATTCTGGTGCCTCGTATTCATTTATGTCTGCACGATTCGCGACACGGATAGGACTGAAATCTGAGTCATTATCAGTAAGGCTCAATATACTTACTGGTAACGGTCTTGTGGGAGTAGATAGAGTGTTTTCCTCGTGTCGGGTCGTAGTTAGCGGTAGAGAGTTTCCCGCTAGGTTAATAAAATTCCCGATGGCCGATTATGATGTGGTCTTAGGGATGGATTGGTTGAGGGACCAGTATGCCAGGATAGATTGCCATATTGGCAGAGTTATTTTTAGCATCCCAGGCGAGCCGAAGTTTTTCTTTTTCCGAGGCGAAGTTGAACCTTCTCCTCCCGTATTGCGGATGGCAGTAGCAGCAGTGCAGTTACCCCGGATCATCGAGGAGTTTCCAGATGTTTTCCAGAAGAGCTTCCAGGAATGCCTCCAGAGCGAGAGATCGAGTTCACCATAGACTTGATCCCCGGGACCGCACCTGTGTCAGAGAGAGTCTACAGGATGGCACCGTCAGAATTGGAGATATTGTACAAAATGATTGAAGAACTCAGGACCAAGGGATTCATTCGTGCTAGTGGATCGTCTTGGGGAGCCCCGATACTTCTTGTGAAAAAGAAGGATGGTACGTCCAGATTATGTGTTGACTATCGTACCTTGAACTCAGTAACAATCAAGAACAGATATCCTCTCCCAAGGATAGATGACTTGTTTGATCAACTCAGAGGAGCAGCAGTTTTCTCGAAGATTGACTTGCGGTCAGGATACCATCAGATCAGAGTCAGAGAGCAGGACATCCCGAAGACGGCATTCAGGTCTAGATATGGACATTGGGAGTTCCTTGTTATGCCATTTGGAGCAACCAATGCGCCGTCTGTATTCATGGACCTCATGAATCGCATCTTCATGCCTTATTTGGATCAGTTCGTGATTGTGTTCATAGACAACATCCTAGTCTGTAGCAAGAGTGAAGCGGAGCATGAGCAGCATCTCAGGGTTGTCCTCCAGATTCTCTGAGAGCACCAGTTGTATGCCAAGTTCTGTAAATGCGAGTTATGGCTTGATCGCATTTCATACTTAGGTTATATCATCACCAGAGGAGGAGTAGAAGTGGATCCCCAGAATATCGTGGCTATCGAAACGTGGCCAGTGCCCAGCACAGTTGCAGAAGTTCGCAGTTTTCTTAGATTGGCCGGCTACTACCGGCAATTTGTTTCGGACTTCGCTCAGATTTCAGCACCACTGACGCAGTTAACCCGCAAGGATGTGCAGTTTACCTGGACATCAGAATGTCAGAATTCTTTTGAGAAGTTGAAACGAGGCTTGATGACGGCACCCATTCTCACACTTCCAGATGGGACCGGAGGATTCTCAGTGTATTGTGATGCTTCAGGCCAAGGTTTAGGATGCATTTTGATGTAACATGGGAAGGTAATAGCTTATGCGTCATGACAACTTCGTGATCATGAAAGGAATTACCCAACCCACGACTTGGAGCTGGCAGCCGTGGTATTTGCGCTAAAGCTTTGGAGACACTACTTGTATGGAGATAGGATAGAGATTTTCACCGATCACAAGAGCCTGAAGTATGTGTTCACTCAGAAGGATCTTAACATGCGTCAGAGGAGATGGCTAGAGCTGCTTGTGGATTATGATGTCAATCTGCAGTACCATCCTGGAAAGGCCAACGTTGTTGCAGATGCATTGAGCAGGAGAGCCGGAGTTTACTTTCTGACAGCGCAACCAGAATTGTTATCAGATCTTCAGAAGATGGGTATAGAAGTTGTCCTTCCTACCAGCGTGGCATTGATGGCCAGCATGCAAGTTCAGTCCAGTATAGTTGAGAGAATCAAGATAGCTCAGTCCTCCGATTCTAAGCTTCAGCGGCTTAGGACAGAATGTGTTGCAGGGCGAAGACCAGAATTATGCATTCATGAGGATGGTACACTTCGATATGGTAAGCATCTTTGTGTACCCAGTGGAGATATCAGACAGGAAGTCATGACCGAAGCTCACAGTTCTCAGTATTCGATTCATCCCAGTGGCACGAAGATGTACCGAGATATCCGTCAGCACTTTTGGTGGAATGGCATGAAGAGGGAGATAGCCCGATTTGTCTCTCGATGTTTGGTTTGCCAACAGGTTAAAGCTGAATATCAGAGGCCAGCTAGACTATTTCAGCCCTTGCCAATTCCAGAATGGAAGTGGGAGCATATAACCATAGATTTTGTGACTGGATTGCCTAGATCCCCAGCTGGTAGAGATGCTATCTGGGTGATAGTTGACAGGCTCACGAAGGTGGCTCACTTTCTCCCGTTCAGAGTTAGTCAGTCGACGGCTCAGCTAGCGGAGATGTATCTCCGACAGATTGTCAGATTGCACGGAGTACCAGTCATTATCACTTCGGACAGAGATTCGAGATTTATGTCGCACTTTTGGCGTAGTCTACAAGAGAGTTTGGGAACTCACCTCCAGTTCAGCTTAGCATATCACCCACAGACATATGGTCAGTCGGAGCACACGATCCAGACACTTGAAGATATGTTGAGATCTTGTACACTAGACTTCGGCGGTTCGTGGGAAGATCACCTGCACCTGGTGGATTCTCGTATTACAACAGTTTCCAAGCTAGCATCCAGATGGCGCCGTTCGAAGCACTGTATGGTAGGAAGTGCAGATCCCCACTAGTATGGGACGATGTTGGAGAAAGGCAAATGCTTGGTCCCGAGTTGATCACTCAGACAGTTGAGGTGGTCGGGAGAGTTAGAGATCATCTTCGCGTTGCACAAGATCGTCAGCGCCATTGGGCCGATTCTCAACGGCGTTCCCTTGAATTTTCTATCGGCGACCATGTATTCCTAAGGATCTCGTCTAACCGTGACGTCATTCGTTTCGGCGTACGGAGAAAGCTTAGTCCTAGGTATATAGGGCCGTTCGATATTCTGGAGCGAGTAGGAGATGTGTCCAATCGTCTCGCTCTTCCGCCGTCTCTGAGTGAGGTGCATTACGTGTTCCATGTATCCCAACTGCGATGGTATATCCCGGACCCGAGCCACATCCTAGATCATTCAGAATTGGTTGTGGGTACCAACCTTTCGTATAAGGAGAGGCCTGTATCCATATTGGACAATAGAGAGAAGATACTCAAGAACAAGACTATCAAGTTAGTCCGAGTTGCTTGGGGTCATCACTCTTTGGGTGAGTCAACGTGGGAGCGTGAGGATGATATCCGATCGCGATATCCCAACCTGTTTGACTCGTAAGGTATAATGTCTTTCTTATACCTTACGTTCTAGATTCCTTGCTTGAAATGAATGACTGCATGGTAGATTGCTTGAATATAGCTTGTCATTGCCTCTCTAGCCTCTTAATTAAATTCCGAAGACGGAATTCTTTTAAGGTAGGTAGAGTTGTGATGACAATAGTTCGTAATTACGTATTTTGGAATACGTGCACGTATCTGACTCGTATTGCATGTCTCCTGGCTTGGTTCGGCTTGTTTGGGTTGGCTTGGTTCGGCTTGGGTTGCTATTGGTTCATCATGAACCAAGTGGAGAACCCCTACCTACCACCCCCATCATCATTTATTAACCCCACCCTCTTTCTCTCTCATCATTCACTCTTCTTCTTCCTCACCGTTGCTCTCTACCTACCAAGAGGTTTAGGCAAGTGCAACTTGCTTCACGATGGATTTTAAGTTTTATTGTTCCATTCTCTTCTTTACATGATTATAAGCCTCTTTAGAACTTAGAGTTTTTAATTTTGGTGGATAGATTCTTCTAGATCTACTTTATAACTTTTAGTTCATGGAGTTTTCTTGGTTTTGATTTACTAAAACTTGTTATTTTCGAAAACTAATAGTTCCATGAGCAAGAGCACGAAATTTTGTGTGAAATTAGTTTTTGATTCACCTTATTTCGAGTTAAAATGAAGTTTTTATGGCCAAAACAAGTTTTCTGAATTTTCATGTCGGCTGAAGAATATGGTGCTGGCGTAAAATAAGATTTTACGTCGGAAAGCTAGCGTAAAATCAAATTTTACGCAGGAAAGCTTGCATAAAATGAAATTTTACGCAGGGAACCCTGAAATTGCGTATTTTACGCTGGATTGTATCAAGAATGTAAAATTTTACGCTGGAAACCCTGAAATTGCGTATTTTACGCTGGATTGTATTTAGAATATAAAATTTTATGCAGGGAACCCTGAAATTACGTATTTTACGCTGGATTGTATCCAGAATGTAAAATTTTATGCAAGAAACCCTGAAATTACGTATTTTACGCTGGATTGTATCCAGAATATAAAATTTTACGCAGGGAATCCTAAAATTACGTATTTTATGCTGGATGGTACCCAGAATGTAAAATTTTATGCTGGAACCCTCCCCTTTTACATATTTTACGTAGAATTGAATTTTTGGCTTAAAAAGTGTACAGAATGACTGTTTTTGCCAAGTTAAGCTATTTTCTAGCCAGAATTTCGAAAAACTTAAAACATGAAAGTTTTAGATCTTTGTCTTGCCTTTTCGAATATCTCTGGAGCACCTCATTTTAAGTTCGTATGTGGAAGTTATTCCCCGTCTCCCTGAGCCGCATGATTCTTTCACAACTCTTGCACCCTGTTTATATTTAGTTATTGTATACACGCTTATACCAGGTTAAATATTAATTTTAAATAATGACATGACATGATAGTGATCCATCGTGGCGCACTCTTGACAGTGTATTTGACATTATGTATATCTCGAATGCTGTTGCGACGGCTAGCATGTCATGGCAGAATTGAATGGCCTGGACACCGTGGGTGAATGTGTTTGTACTAAATGAATCGGTAATGTTTGCATCATGTCTAAGGCAGGGATCCCTGAGTACTACGATCAGGGATACCTACAGTAATTGACTAAGGCTAATAAACTAGAATAATTCAGTAGACATGAAGAGATTCTCAGCTACAGGCAATCCCGTTATCTGGGCGCATTAAGTAGACTTGTAGCCTACCGATGAGTAGGGCACATTTCCAGCACACAGTCACGTGTTGCATTCTCCATAAACGGACATTCGACCTGGATAACTGGATGGTCTGCAGGACTTGTGGCTGTTGGGATAATCTCATTGCATCTTGCTAGTAACTAGGCCTGTGATAACCCTAGTTAGTTAAAAGTATCAAGTCGTACTCTTGATTGGCCGTGATTGATTGGATGGAGTTTATCCCAGCTTAGTCTTGTCCCGATCCTGTACAAGATTGTGACACGACATGATTATTGATGCTTGCCTTAACAATAACTATCGGGGGTCCAGTTCTGTTCAGGCGAAGGGTTACAACCCCGGTCCTTGTTTGGTTTAAGGGTTGTAACCTGGCTCCCGGAGCAGTTCTGTGTCCTCTTTTCGTTATTGTCTTATTTTAACCCCATGCCACGCTCGTCATGTTTTACCTTACTGCAACGACATGATTAATTCTTTATACTGGCCTTAACAATAAAGATCAGGGGTCCAGTTCTGTTCAAGCGAAGGATTACAACCCCGGTCCTTGTTTGGTTTAAGGGTTGTAACCTGGCTCCCGAAGCAGTTCTGAGTCCTCTCTTCGTTTATTGTCTTGTTACCTTACCATTAGTATTTGAGACGGGTTTCTATTCAGGTGAAGGGCTGCAACCCCGGTCCTTGTTTGGTTTAAGGATTGCAGTCTGGCTGCTTGAATGGTTTCCTCGTACTCAATTTATTATTGTTCTCTCTATTATTATGATCAGTTCTTTTATAAGCTCCCTTTAATTATTCTATTATGATATGATGGTTTTAGTTCCTAAGTGAAGCCTCCTTTGTAGCACTTGCTCTTTCTGGGGTCTGACCCAGCTGGTTTTGTATGGCCAGATATCGGAGCAGTCCCAGAGGATCTACCTAACCTCCAGCCAGATGGTGACCACCAGGCGTAACCCTGGCAATGAGTGGGTTTCTTTTTGTCCTCCCACTTTATTGTAAAATTATTCTTTTAAGGCGTTTAGCCGACGAGCACATGTTAGCTCGATTGCACCTTTACTTACTATCTGCCTACGGGCTGTAACATGATTGGCAGATCCTAGGGTTGATCATGTACGACTGAACTCCTGCCAGTCTTGACATTTTGTACGACTAGCTTCATGATCATCCAATATGTAATGTATGGGACGCCTTGCTATTATATATTTGGTGCTCTTGACATCTT
Source organism: Iris pallida (assembly GCA_029216955.1). Classification (NCBI taxonomy): domain Eukaryota; kingdom Viridiplantae; phylum Streptophyta; class Magnoliopsida; order Asparagales; family Iridaceae; genus Iris; species Iris pallida. The sequence continues at coordinate 5,605,395 of JANAVB010025798.1, forward strand.
GTAACTATTATTGCTTGCTTGAGATTGAGACAATAGACTCGTTCATGACCATAGGAGACTGTTGGCTTGTAGTTAAACCCTCATGTATCTAGACAGCCGTGACCGTATAGCGAGGTGGGTTGCACTTCAATATACGTAGCTGGCTATGTACGCCCCAAGCTTTCCAGTATTCTGGTTCTGGGGCGTTACACCAACTCTGTCAGACTTCAGCATTTAATGTTCTTTGACGGATGATGGACTGTTGAGTGGGCGCATCGATCGACGTTCCACTGGACGCATGGGAACGCATTGGGGCGCACCCTTATGAGGCGCTTTGAGCTGATGGGCGCGTCTGTATGATGTGCGGTCTGACCGGCACATCTGCTTCGCATGATGCGTCTTTATTGGTCCGACTGTTACGTTCTTCGAGTGCTTTTAAATAGCCGACTTGGCTGAATTCGAAGCGTCAGGTTCATCACCTTTAATGCAAATTCATTGCACGGGATTCGGAGAGCCAGCCACTTGGCGCATGGGTTTGATTTGCCCGGCCTATAAATAGTGGCATGGAGAGAGTTTGCTTCTCGTTCTCTCACGTCCTCCCGGAATGAATTTGTTTGCTCGAGCACATTCGGTTGATGAGATGCTTCCGAGGGTGAAGATGTGACGCACTGCCTTCATTGATGCACTTGAAGGTGACTGTTACATCCAAAAGTCAGAGTCGAGGGCTTCTGAGGCAGGCGGAAGTTGCCTGTTGCATCCAAAGATCGGGATGCTCGAGCCTCGTTGTAACACCCAATTTTCCAGATGAGGGTAATTTTAAATTTTGATGTTTATAATTATTTTAATAATGATATTTAATTCATGATATGATTTTGGTGATTTTAAATTATTTTAAAATTATTTAAATCAATGACTTGTGGTTTTGACGTTTTGCTAGTGAAACCCTAGAGACTGTTTGACCTAGAGCCTAACCATGTGATTATGATATTTTAATATCATTTCTGGCCTAAGGATATTTTTGTATTTGACCTCTTTGAATTATTTTGATATTATTTTATTATTTATGATATTGTTTTGGGATTATTTGAGTCGGGTTCGAATTTCAACTCAATCCGACTTGAAACGGGGACCCGGGGGTAGTTTGACTCTAGTGGGACCCACACACTAGTTAGGCATGGCCCACATGATATTAATTTTAGTCTACATGATAGAAATATTTTAGTTAGAGGTTAGACTAATTATTATGGATAAGGTTAGTGTGATTAGAGACTTTAGAATGACTAATTTAGCCCCAACCAATTAGCCATTTCCTAATACTAATAGAATAGGTTAGTGGGGGTATTTTGGACCTTACCATAATAGGACAAATAGCCCCATATGGCCAGCCACTTTGGGAGAGGATAGGCTCAAGTTCATTTTATTATTCTCATCCACACTCTCTCTCTTGTTCTTCCCCAAATTTCTAGAGAGCAATCCCTAGCAATTTCTCCACCAAATCCTTCCATTTCTCCACCAAATCCTTCCATTTTGCCATTAAATCTTCTTCTTTACTTCTCCATTCTAGCCAAGGAGAAGTTACCCAAGTTTGGGAGGATTCGGAGCGCGTTCGTGTCCTTTTGAAAATCTCTACGTCTCGGTGTCGCTCCGGGAAGGCTTTTCTTCGATTCGATCTACCGGGAGGTATAAATCCCTTCTCCTTTTCATTTCCTCATGCATATAGGTCTATTTTGAACCCATAGGAATGACTCCCATGGTTGTATCTCCATTTGTGGCTATTTCGTGTCCATTTGGAGGTCATAGGAGTGTCCTTTGTGTTGTGGTTGTGTCCATGTGGGAAAATCCCAAATTTGGACACACTATGTGTTGTTGTTATGTATGAATGAATTATTACATGTTTAATCTCATATTTTTGTATTGAAGATGTGTTCTATAGTGTCTCATATATATATATTAGTGTAGAGAGTGAGTTCTTGATATATTATGTTATATACTTTTCTTTTGTCTCAAACTACCTAAATCCGTCATGATTTTTATCCACGTTTTTAATTTCAGCCCTAACTTAGAAATATCATAACTTCTAGCTCAAAGCTCGGTTTAATCTCCCGTTTTTTTTAAAAGAAGTGTATTGAAGTTAGCTTTCCAAAAACATATATTAATAGGCCTAATTCTTTCTGTAACATTCTGGAGAATTATTTGAGTGTCAGCTGTACGAAGGACAAACGCGTTCTCGGTGTTTTTGCGATTTCGGGAGTTTCCGGAAACGAAAACGCGATCCGTTTGAAGTTTCGGAAAGCTAACACATAGATCTATAACATACTTTAATCCTAGATTTTAATTCATGCTGAGATGGTACAGTATTGATTATTAGTAGAAGTTACTATTCGGCATATGCATTTTGTGCACCCTTGTGTGTAATATAATGTTCTATTTGATTTTAACCCATGTTAATGTATATACATTATGTAATTAAATAGAGAATACAAGCATGAGTAAATGTTTAATTAAATGATGTATGAGGTGCAAGTATCCTATCTAATGTAAGCATGTATAAGTATGTCTTGTAATAAATATGTAGGTTCCATAGTATGTAATGTATAGTGCATATAGTAGTGCAAGAGAATAAATGAATGATGAATGAATGCAAGCATGAATGTAATATAATAATAGATGTAATGTATACAATATACAAGTTAATGAGATGTAATGTTCTATGTTAACACAAATCCTATATTACCTCATGTACCCCCTTACACTATATTGACACTATCACACTTGACACATTGTTCACTTACACTTTGACACTCTTTGATATGTATACACTATGTATGTCCATTTAACCCTCACTTGCCCCTTTGCCATGTTCACATACACACACATAGCCTCTTAAATAAGTAATTATGAATATAGTTAACTTAGCTATGTATATATATTATATATATGTTAGCATATTGTGTTGTAATATATAAGTTTATATAACCATTTGAAATGCCATGATTATAGACCTAATGTTGAATACCAATATATGCATGTGTATATATGTGTAGACATATATAGCTTAAAGTAATAGATTACCTAGTGTATATCCAATGTGAATTCTTGCCTATTTGAGTATTGAATAATTGCATGCTATATAGAGTTGGGTGTATGTTGGCTTGTATAGCCTTGTATTGATGTGTGCTTGCTAGGATAGTCTTGGTTAGGCCTAGTAAGATTTGCTGGGTTAGGATATGACCTAGTTTGACCTAGTTTAACTAGTGCAGTTGACCAGAGTTGACCAAGGGTTGACTTTGGCCTTGTTGGATCTAGATTCATGTAGAATGCATTGTAGTGCTTTATATTACCCTTCTGGACATGTTGTGACTTGTGCTATTCTAATTAGGAGCCAGACACCTCTTCTCGGACAGTATCTTTACCTTGGACATTCAGACATCAGGCGAGTACATTCTCTGATAGTTCTCTCATTTATTTGTCAATTACTGTATTTCAGTTCTAGTTAGTTGTATACGATTCTCTGTTACAACACGTATGGATATTACTGGATTCATGTATACGACACACATTTATTTTCTGGCCTCTATTACTGGTATCATTATTTCCGGCTTCTATTACTGGAATCACCTGCTGGAATCATTTACTGGAATCATTTACTGGAATCATTTACTGGTATCATTATATTTTGGCTGGACTCATCTTGAATCATTGTGTCAGAATTCTGGATTCACTTGCTGGGAGGGGAAATACTAGAGTGAGACATGTATACATACCCCAATCTGGAATCTCCCTACTGGAAGCATAGCCATCTCTCGCCTGATCAGTGAGGGATGTGCCTGATTACCCACAACCGTTTACATGTCGAATTTGGTATTTTAAAACACACTGCTAGAGTATAGGCTGGACTCACCCTGGAATCGTTGATCACTATAACTGGAATCGTTCCTTACTGGATTCATCTTATATTAGATTCATCCCGTACTGGATTTATATAGGTTTTACACTGATTACATTTTCTGTCTGGACTTTATATCATATTACCCTGGTTTAGCTAGTTCTATTTTTATAGTCTTTATTGCTATGATTCTTCTCTTGTTTAGTATTTACTTTCCTTGCACTTTATCTCTCTTTCTTACCATCACCTGAATATAAACTGTCATTTTCATCAATATAACTATCTATAACTGCTGTATAGTTCTCTGACATTTACTTGGGTTTTCTAGATGAGATGTGCTCGTTCCTGTCCTGACTGGACCTGTTGATAAATTTTACAGATAGCCTGGAGGTTGCCTGCTAGCCTAGAGGAGACACAGTAGAGGTTGTATAGTTAGTTATTTCAGTTGTATTGAGTTGTATTTATTCTATGGATTACTGTATTGAGCTTTGAGATGTTTTCTGGGTTTGTGTATCTTAGACACTTAGACTTCTATCTGCTGTATCTCTTTTGGATTTCATGTTTTACCTATCTTTTATCTCGCTCTACCTTAGTTGTGATTGAGACTGTATCTGCTATGTCACCTCCATTCGGAGAGTATATACTATACAGGTACCTTTATATTGTTAGATGTTTGACCTAGGACAGCGTTCTACCGCCGACATTGTGGCGTAGGCTGGACGTACTCACGTCTCGTGCCCTTACTCTAGGGTGCGGGTCGTGACACTCGTCTTCGTTATGCTGGAAGAATCGCAGATCAGAATTACGGTGCTGCGATCATCTTTCTTGGCCTTTGGGAGAGCTCCTCCTACCGCAAGAGTGGGTGTTGCCCATTCTGGTTGGCTTGAAAGTTGCTCCTTTAGCCGTAGGTTGATTGCGGTGCCCTCCTCTTCCTTGGGTTGGAGAGCTCTTCCTCCAGCTAGAGGGTTGATTGCCACCCTCGTTCTGCTCAATAAATGCTTCGTTAGTCGAAGCATTTGATGGCGCATATGTTGACACTTCATGATGCACCTGACTGGGACGCTGAAGGGCGGCACATAACTGAGCTGCTGAAGGGATGCACATAACTGAGCTGCTGAAGGGATATGCCTGTTTGAGCGCGCATGGCAAGATGTGCCTGTTTGAGAGCGCATGGAGAGATGCGCCTATTTGAGAGCGCATGATGGTTGTTGCGCCTAGCTGTAGACTTAGGATCTTTTCTTTGTAGAAATTCTCCTTTGTAAAGACATGTAATAGACTTTTATATGAAATAAAAATCCTCTTTTAATGTCTATTCTCTTGAGGTGCCAAGTACTTCATCTGCGCTCCCTGGCACATGTGATGTTAAGCGCATAGGATTTTTGGTCCTAAAATTCCATGCTTCTACATCGAGACTGACCTTTTGACCACCTATACAGATGATTCTGTCTCCGCAGACTAAATTTTTAAGTAGTGGCATGCCCGACGGTACGTTAACAGTGAGATCGAGGCCCAGTGGTGTCAAAAAAAATTTATACATGGCGGCAAAATCTGCAGATATAAAACTATGCGTGGCACTTGAATCAAACAATACACGAGCAGGTTTATTATTGAATTGCAGTATACCTGTCACGAATGTATCAAATGCAAATGCTTCGTCTCGAGTCATGGCGTAGACGCGGCCCTGAGCATTTGGGCGACGGTCTTGGCCATTCTGTTGTGCGGTCGGTGGAGCCCGATGTGCTTGGCCTCGGTTTTGTTGATATTGCGGGAGGCGTTGGTTCGACGTAGCTTCCGGGCAGTCCCTTGTGAAGTGATCTGTTTTGCCGCACGCGTAACATGCCCTGTGCTTAAATCGGCACTCGGTGTCCAAGTGCCCCTCCTTATGGCAGAAATTGAAGACCTTTCGATCCTTCGTCTGGTTGCCGCGATATTGTCGCTTGTGCGCGTTCTCGCATTACTATAACGTTTGTTATTAAAGTGAACAGCGCCAGTAGTAGTATGAGGATACTCGGACTACAGACGGAGGGCATGGTTGAGTGCCTCTCCCATCGTTTTGTATTCAGGTACCGAGACATGAGCACGGAGAGTGGAACGCAGGCCCACTACGAATCGTCGAGCTCGACTTGCAGTGGTAGGTAGATAGTCTCCAGCAAACTTGGCTAGTTTGTTGAATTTGGTCGTATATTATCGTACAGTCATATTCCCTTGCGTCAACTGCATAAACTCATTTTTTTCCTGTCGCATGGCTGCAGAAAGATATTCGGTCTCGAACGTATTTCTGAATGTCATCCATGAGATCGCCGCCGTCTCGTCTTCACGTCGAATAGCCCGCTTCTGCACAGTCCACCAATCGTACGCGTTCATTCTATGTAGAAGTTGAGCACACGCGACTTTCTTCGAGTCCTCGACACCTAGAAGCTCGAACTTGTCTTCCAGATCCTTCAACCAGTCGATCGCCACGGAGGGATCTTCTGTTCCGTTGAAGGAAGTACGGCAGCTTTTCGTAAATTTTGACACGTCGAAGTTAGAACTTCTCGGTGCTACAGGTGAGAGCACGGGCACCTCTGGTTCAGCTTCGTTGGTTCGAACGGCAAGCTGGGTCACGGCAGGTGTCATCGTTGAATTGTTGTTTTGCCCACGACCGACTGTACGATTTGCTGGAGGGTATTCAGCTGCTGCTGATATAGCTTGAATTGAGCCTCGAACTGATTTTCAAATTGGATCTGACGAGCCTCCGCTTGCTGACGATGGAGCTCGTTTTGACGTTGTTGCATTTTAAGCATTTGCAGCATACGTTTATCGGGTCGTCGGAAGGTCCGGCTACGGTAGACGTCATTCCCGTTGGGTCGACGAAATGCTCGGGTCTGGAAGTACTCGAGCCGCTGGAAGCGCTCATCTCATCCTCTGTCTGAGCTCCCGCAACTGCAGGAAAAAGAAAGGCAACTCTCGTTAGTTTCAGAAAATTTCCTGGGTTCAGCGTATGGAACAACTTATCTCATCGACACGAAGTCAACGCTTGGAGACTAAAACTCGACACTGGAGGCCAAGGGCGTAAAGCCGTGCTCTAATACCATTATGTCACGCCCTGATTCCGTCGAATCGATAGTCATCCCCCGGACGTGATGTCGTGCGAACCTAATTTGCGATCGCATAAGACATAGTCATAAGATAATCCGAGACACGAGATCTAAGAGAGTACGCAGACAAATTAATTTACACAACAAGTAAAGAAAACTTGATCTTTATTGATAATGAACATCTTTTACAGACTCCGATACAATACTCATTGCTGCACGGGCTACAACATGACTCGATTACAAAAGAGTGCCGATGAGATAGCCGTTCCATACATTGCACACATTCCTTAATATACAATAAAGTATTCCAGTGACCTGGATGGGAGGGACGCTGAGTCATCTTCCTTGGACCGTCGAGAGCCTTCAAAAGTGGAGTCGCAGAGAAAGTCTTCGACGCAGGGCCGAAGCTTCAAAATCACGAACGCCGTCGAGCTAGCTGGCGCGTCCTTCCTGATTAACGGGACCTGCAAAGAGCGAGGATCAGTACGATCACATGTACTTATAAATAGTAATTAAAATCCAAGCTCTGTATTTGATTCAAGAAGTTTCGTAAACATGTTAGCTAGCTATTTCAATGATCTTTCTAACCATCCAGCTCAATTTGTATGTTAACATGTTTTGAGGCAAGCATATGAAACTGTATAACATTAAGCAACTATCATATTCATCCCGTGTCCCGTGTACTTGTTAAGCAGTGAAAAGGGGTGTGAAGGCCACTGGCAATGTCAAGCCATCGCGGACTATAGCAGGGTTAGACGACGCCCCTTTCGCGTCGGGTAGCGAGCCCTGTGCGAAAGTGCCCGCATAACTCGCGCCGATGAAGGGTTGGTGCTGCTACACTCGTTCCTCCCGGGCCGAATCGGTCCCTCGGCCTAGGCAACCGTTTGAAGAAACTTCACCTTGTCGACAAGTTGTCCAATGACCGTTTTCTTTTAAACTTAGTTGATTTGCTTCCTTAGCCGTATCGTTGCGATAAAGGTTAATCGATTCATTTATTGTTTTGCATAGGCTAAGTGGATCTGTATAAGGAAACACGTTTTCCATTTTCAAAACCGGTAGTTTGATAGCAAGTGTTTCGTGAAGAATCGTGCCACAATTTTTTTGATTTTATACTATTATGACAAGCATTCATTTAACTTCATTTTGATTTTTGAAATAGAGGGACGAGGCGAAGGAGGTCAGCCACTCGCCTTAGTCTTGCTTCAAGCGAGCGCCCAGTTGGCTGTGCTGACGTCGCCTACGCGATCACCTGCAAACGCATAAGCAACTGATTAGAACACTGTATAATTCAAGGAATTTCGATTTGAATGCGAAGCTCAAAAATGCAAGTCACAAAAACTCATTCGAAAAACATTCACGAAAATGCATTCACAAAAACCAAAGCCAAAGCCAAATCAAGTGCGGCATGAAAATCAGAGCAACGGAAGGTCTCTTCCGACTCAGCCGCAGAGCCAATCCTCGAGGCGCAACCCGCTGAATATGGGACTTGGTTCTGAAGAAGCCATTCCATAACGTGGAATGGATCTTAATTCAACCGTTCCCGTCCGATCGACTCGGCCGATTCCGACCTATCAGTCCCGACCGAATCGATAGCGACAGTGTTCCTTTCTCGCGCACCCCGTGGACGAAAACGGGATACGATGTAGGGACGGGGCACTACAGAACAAAATATTATTCCTACCTTTAAAATGTCCCTCTAAACTATCTAGGGACAGCTAACGTGACATCTGACATGTCAGCTGACATGACAAATTTTAAGCCAAAAAATTAATTACCCAATTTTTAATATTAATATTAATTTAAAATAATTTAAATGATAATTTGGCCATCGTCAATAGGGTTTCTATCTCTTCATATTTCTATGGGGGAAATTCTTTTTAGTAAAAAACAAGTTACAACCATGATTTTTGTACAATTTTTATCATATATGGCCGTAATATAGGATGGAGATTTTCTATGAGGATTTCTATATGTAGAAACTCTCATAGAAAATTTTCTCTGGTAGCAATAAATTTTGGTCCCTACATCACTAACTTGACTTTTTTATTTTGTTTCAAATAAGATAAATGTAGAGAACCATTGGGGAGTATTTTGTGCATGTACAATTTCGACCAAATAGGATATAAATTTTCTTGAAGTACAATGTCAAGTACGATGGAAACTCAATTTTAGAAATCATGGGTCATCTCCAATAGGTTTCTATCTCCTCTATTTATATGATAGAAATCCATTTTAGAAAAGAAAAAAAAAATCTCCAAACCATGATTTCTATTTCAATTTCCATCTTATGTGATGTTGAAGTAGGATGGAAAAATTCTATAGCTTCTACAAACTCTTATAAAGTTCTCCATCTCCTGTAACAATTAATATTATGTCATACATCATTTAATTTACCATTTTATTTGTTACCAGGTAGGATAGAAATGGAGAACCATTGCAGACTATTTTTGTGTGTATAATTTCTATGTAGAATCCATAATAAATAGGATACAAATTTTCTTAAAGTATAATGTCAAGTAGGATAGAAACTGAATTTTAGAAATCGCCATTGGAGATGGCTTATGGCCAAAGGGTTTCTATCTTTCCTATTAATTTCTATGATAGAAACTTATTTTGGGGAAAACAATTCTTCCAACCATGATTTATATCCCAATTTCGATCATATGTGGCGGTGATATAGAATGAATTCTATAAGAGTTTCTACATGTATAAATCCTTATAGAAATTATTCTTCATCTCTTATACGGATTTCTAGTATAGAAAATAGGGGAGATATAAACCCCCATTGGAGATGGCCTAAGGAGAGTATTTTTTGTGTATATAATTTCTATATAGAATCTCTGCCCATTATGATAGAAGTTTCATTAAAGTATAATAACAAGTAGAATAGAAACTCAAATTCATAAATCTCCATTGGAGATGGCCTAAGGCTAGTTAGGATTGCACTTAAATTTCACTTCATCTGTTCAAACCTTCCTTTCTAGTTGTTGCTTTTTTTTTTGCAATACAGTAACAGCATCATTAGTAAGGCCCAACCTATTTTCTAGATTCTAGATTTAGAATGTAGGAGCTCATTTTGTAGAATAAGAAAATCCATCCTACATTTTAATTTCTAGATTTTTTAGGTCTAATCCACCCACATAAGCTATAGGTTGGGTCTGAGAATTTCTAGATTTAGAATGTAGAAAATCATTTTGTAGAATAGTAAGCCCCAATTTGAAGCCCAATTCTAGATTTACATTGTTTATTTTTTCATAATTTTTGACCACATAATCTTTGAAACCAAAGCTCATTTTATCAATTTTTACTATTGTCATACAAACCCAATCCATTCTACATTTACTTCTTCTTTTTTTTCAAAAGATTGGGCCTCAAGATGAAATTTTGAGCACCATCTACTTGTCATGCTCTAATTCTGTATTTTGAGTTCAATTTTGGATTGATTTTAGAGTTCAACTATAAGAACCAATATCTCTTATGACCTCTTATGACTGATAGGGTTTATTAGGATGACCAATTAATCATTCGAAAGAAGAAAATATTGTTATTCCCCTATAAATCACATTATTTTATTTTACAATAATATAAAACAAAACTACTACATCAAAATGACCGCATAGCGCAGTGGATTAGCACGTCTGACTTCGGATCAGAAGGTCGTGGGTTCGAAAATTATTAAATAAAAAAATCCGTTGCCGGGATTTGAACCCGTGTCTCTCGGGTGAGAGCCGAGTATCCTAACCAACTAGACTACAACGGATGGACGTCGATTTAAATTAATTTACTTTTTTATTTTATAGAATAAAAAAAAATTATTAAGTAAAAAATTCTGTTGCCGGGAATTGAATCCGGGTCTCTCCGGTGAGAGCCGAGTATCCTAACCAAGATTACAACGGATGGTCGTTAATTTAAATTAATTAATTTTTTTTATTTTATAGAGAAAAAAAAGAAATTATTAAATAAAAAATTTCGTTGCCGGGACTTGAACCCGGGTCTCTCGGGTGAGAGCCGAGTATCCTGACCAACTAGACTACAACGGATTCGGATATGTCATTCCATATTAAAAGAGACACTTTAGAAGTAAACTATACATAAAGGCTTTTTCTAAGGGCACTACCCTTTTTGCTAGGGGCTAGCCCAAAAATGTTTTAAAATATTACAAGTTTGCCATCATTTTTTTTTACTTGGGGCTAGCCCAAGCAAAGGTATAAATACCAACTTTTGTTTTCTTTTTCTCTCTCCCTCTACTCTTTTCTTTTCTCCCTCAACTCTTTTCTTCTCTCCCTCAACTCTAGGTCAAAGAATTTAACCCCAAAATTTTTTCCCAACCTACATTTTTTTTAAAATTTTTCTCTCAACTCTAGGTCATTGATTTTTATCCCAAATTTTTCTCTCAACTCTAGGTCATTGACTTCTCTCATTTATTAGTAAGTCATCGAATTAATATATGTTTAATGTTTTAAACATGAATTTCACATATAAAAAGTTGAATTATGTGTTTAATGTAGAAAAATATTGAATATGGAATAACCGGGATCATCAAATGTTGTATACTCTCTTCCCGTCACGTTCGAAGAACACTTTGATGCATCGAAAAAATCGGGTTGTGACACAGAGGACTGTCACCTGTCTGGCAGTCCCGATCATAGATTAGGACTGCCAGAGAGGTGGCAGTCCTTCACATATGTAGGACTGCCAGGGGCCTGACGGTCCTACATATGTTTTTTTGCGATTCTAAAATTTCGACAAAAAGTGCTAAAACGGAGGTCCAAACATCATTTTTTTGTGATTCTAAAATTTTGGAATGCCGTCTAACGGTGAAGCGGTTACTTTCAGACTTCTCAAAGATACGCTCATTTTGCGACAAACTGGACCTCGTTTCAACCTCCCAGTCAAAAGTTATGGCCCTCCAAAGTTTCAACTGACCATAAAATGCACCGGAATGACCATTCTTCGTCTTAATTTACACGGAGAATGGCCATTCTCCGTGCTAAATTACACGGAGAATGGCCATTCTTCGTGCTAAATTAAGAGTTTTCAGTTGAGGAGCTCCTCACAGAGTTTGATAAGTAGGAATGCCACCCCCCTGGCAGTCCTACATTGAATTAGGACTGCCAGGGTGCTGGCAGTCCTAATTCAATATAGGACTGCTAGGGGGTGGCAGTCCTGATACTGGATCAGATAGCCATTCTCCGTGCTTAAGGGCACGGAGAATGGCCATTCTCCGTGCTAAATTACACGGAGAATGGCTATTCTCCGTGCTAAATTACACGGAGAATGGCCATTCTCCGTGCTAAATTAAGAGTTTTCAGTTAAGGAGCTACTCACAGAGTTTGATAAGTAGGACTTCCACCCCCTGGCAGTCCTACATTGAATTAGGACTGCCAGGGTGCTGGCATTCCTAATTTAATGTAGGACTGCTAGGGGGGTGGCAGCACTGATACTGGATCGGATAGCCATTCTCCGTGCTAAATTACACGGAGAATGGCCATTCTCCGTGCTAAATTAAGAGTTTTCAGTTGATAAGCTCCTCACAGAGTTTGATAAGTAGGACTGCCACCCCCCTGGCAGTCCTACATTGAATTAGGACTGCCAGGGTACTGGCAGTCCTAATTCAATGTAGGACTGCTAGGGGGTGGCAGTCCTGATACTGGGTCAGATAGCCATTCTCCGTACTAAATTAAGAGTTTTCAGTTGAGGAGCTCCTCACAGAGTTTGATAAGTAGGACTGCCACCCCCTGGCAGTCCTACATTGAATTAGGACTGCCAGGGTGCTGCCAGTCCTAATTCAATGTAGGACTGCTAGGGGGTGGCAGTCCTGATACTGGATCAGATAGCCATTCTCCGTGCTAAATTACACGAAGAATGGCCATATTCTCCGTGCTAAATTACACGGAGAATGGCCATTTTCCGTGCTAAATTAAGAGTTTTCAGTTGATGAGCTCCTCACAGAGTTTGATAAGTAGGACTGCCATCCCCCTGACAGTCCTACATTGAATTAGGACTGCTAGGGTGCTGGCAGTCCTAATTCAATGTAGGACTGCTAGGGGGGTGGCAGTGTCACGACCCGATCCCAATAATCTGGGTCTAGTCGGATCATGCCCAGCCTGCACCGTTGTTGAGATGGCGGCAGTAAGCTGTTCAGTAGCAGGTAACCATACAACAACACTATATTTGTCACAACTCAACTTCGAAAATAAACTTTATTGAACTGAAATTTAAATACAAAATGGAAACATTGTTCTGAAAAGAAATAACAGAATTTTGAAAAAGAACAAAGCAGAAATAAAAATAAAAATCTATCTAGCAGCCGATCATCGGCCTCAGTCCCATCGTCCTCCTGTGGGGACTCTGGCAGCACAACCGGATACAACACAGGATCGTAGTAGCTGTTGTAAAACCGATCTGTATCCTCAATATCCCCTAAAAATATATCTCCAGTCATGAGGGAGCAAAGTACAATTCATGCTAATTTTTAAACAGTTAAATAAATAATAGAATCATGCAGTTCTAAACAGTTTTAAACATGAACAGTTTGTTACAGTAAAAACAGTAATTTGAACAGGTAATGAAATATGACCGGCTTAGGTTTGTTACAGGAAGGATAAGGGGTTTTTGTTACAGTAGTGGTCATAATCATTACGCTATTCCCCAGTCCCCAGTAGTTACAGTACAGTACTCTCGGAGAGAGTTTCGTGTTTGCATCGTGGTTTAAAATTGCAGTAAAGCGATTAAATAAGTAACTGTAAACTAACATAAACTATACTTGCCTCAATGAAATGACTGGAGAGGTAGAAGACTTCGAGACAGGTAATTAGAGCCATCCTCGAATTCCTACATTCGAGAGATAGACTCAGATATTAGGTTCACCAACTTAGCTATGCTAGTTGTAATCTCTATTTGCGTCCTAGTCCAATTTTAGTTCTTAAATTAACCAAACACAGAAAATCGCGATTATTAGTGTGTTGTTTTAATACGAGGAAAAAAGGGTCATTTTAACTTTGAATTCGGGAAATATCGTCGATGCCCGATTATTAAGAAAACTTGGTAATTTTTATAAATATAATTATAAAGCTAATTTTTCTTATTTTAGTGAGAAATACGTGATTTTTAATTACTAATAAACTGGTCAATTTTAGATGAGAAAACATTAATTAATTTTATACGAAAAAATACTTTTTAGTCGATTTAATCGTTAAAATAGCAAAAACTCGAAAAACCAGAAAATGACAGAAAAATTCTTAGCTATTACAGTTACAGACCACAGCCAGCTGGGCTTATGCCCATTACAATTTATTTACATAAATTGAAATAAGATAAGACTGACGTTAGTCCTAAACTGAAAATACTAAATAAAATGTAAACAGAAATAAATAATAAAAATAAAGATAAATTATAAGTCTCAGATATGGTCCGATCCTCATCTTGGCTAATTGCCTCAACGTCCGGACGGGGCCGGTTTCGTTTGCACTTAGCCGGGTCCATTGACCGATACGGTCGTCACCCAAAAATTAAATATCGAATAAAATTCCGAAATTCATTTTAAATTTATTTTTAAAATAATCCAGGATTTACGGAAAAATCAGACAGCATCTCCTCTGTTTTTGGTCAACCCAAAAACTGGAAATTGGCGCCGATAATTTCCTGCAAATCCCAAACCAGGGAAAAACTCGAATTTTTATATATATGAAAATTCACAACCAATCCACAGAATAATCGGGACGACCCGAAATAATTTTGGAAGTCCGATTCCAATTCCACATATCACAGAACGCTACCGGAAAAATCCGGAAAGCTAAAACATACCAAAAATCCATTCCCGAAATATTCCGGGAATCCAAAATAATTCACAGGAGCTTTCCGAAAGTCCTAAAAAATTACGACGTCGCTAAAACCGAGTTCCCAAAGGGAATCGGGGACCATTTAATCATCGACTAAAATAATAAAATGAGCGGGACAGGGGGTTATACCTCGGATTGCTCGGCTAGAGCTCTCAGATGAATAATAGAAGGGAATAAGCTCCGAATCAGCGACGTATTCCTGAAACAGTGCTGTAATAGCAACGTCGTCGAGGAATACCGAAGAAATCAGAAATTAGAGCACGACGGGCACGGCAGGGGTGCTGTCCCAAGAGGGATCGGCCAACAGGGGCTGCTCGCGGGGAGACGGGCGACGTCGGCGTCGGAGGGAGCCGACGGAACAGCGGCCAGTGGCGTCGAAGGGTTTGCGAGGGAAGCTCGGCGGGAACGCCGTACAAGGGGGCGCGGGGCTGCGGTCGGGCGGAGATGGCACCGAAGGGGGCGCTCGCGGGGTGGTTGGCCGAGGAGGATGGTCGGCCGGGGCGTCGATGGAGCGCGGAGGGGCGCTGGTCGGCGGAGGGCCGACGGGGCGGTGCTGGTCGGGGGAGACGGGCGGCCGCGGGGAGAGGTGGTCGGCCGGAACACTGGCCGGGGCGCGCTGGTCGGGGCGGACGCGCTCGCGGGTCACCGGAGGGGAGCTCGGGTGGCCGCAGGCGTGAAGTTGGGGGAGTAGAGTTGGGGGTTTGAAGAAGAAAAAGTAGAGAAGAGGGAGGAGTTGAAGTTCTGTGAATGAGAGAAGGAAAGGTGAGATGTGAGTTTAAAAAGGAGAAAGAAGTTGCTGTTTAGTGGTGGTGAGGAGTAGTGGGGAGAGAGAATAGGAATGGGGAGAACGGTTACGCGTGAGTGAGAGAGTTGGGTGCTGGTCCTACGGGACCAGCTAAACGTATATATTATTATTATATTTTTTTTAAAAAAACTTAAACCAAGTCAAAGATCAGATTTGGAAAGAAATGAAAATGGAATTGGGTTCGGGCTCAGGCCTGGGTCTGGGTTCGGACTCGGGTCTGGGTCTGAGCTCAAAAATCCTTGTTGTTAATTTTTTTCGAAATTATTTTAACACTCAGAAAATATAATAATAATAATAATAATAATAATAATAATAGATTTACTAAAATTAATACTAAATCACTAATAATAATTAATTACAAAATCATGGGTTTCAAAATCTTCCCTCCTTAGAAAATTTCGTCCTCGAAATTTAAAAGCAAGGTTAGGGATTACCTCAAGTCTCAAACAGGTACGGGTACTGCTCCCGCATCTGGTCTTCTCGCTCCCAGGTCGACTCGCCTGGTGAGTTGTGCCGCCACATCACTCTGACTATTGGTGTCACGGTGTTCCTGGTTCTCTTCTCGCCTCGGTCCAATATTGCCACTGGCTTTTCCGGCACTGTGAGGCTGGGTCTAATCTCCAGCTCTGAATGGTCTAAGATATGGCTCGGGTCTGGGATGTAGCGTCTCAGCTGCGAGACGTGGAAGACGTTGTGGACGCCTTCGAGACTTGGGGGTAGAGCCACCCGATAAGCCACTTCTCCAATCTTGCTAAGTACTTCAAATGGACTAATGTACCTGGGGCTCAACTTTCCTGCTCTGCCGAAACGGATTGTTCCTCTGGTAGACGAGATCTTCACAAACACACTGTCGCCTTCTTCAAATTCTAGAGGCCGTCTGCTACAATCGGCCCAATGCTTCTGTCTGTCTTGGGCTATCCTGAGCTTGTCTCTGATCATTCTCACTTTCTCTGCTGCTTCGGTCACCATCTCAGGTCCAAGCAACACTCGTTCTCCGACGTCGTCCCAGGCAAGTGGAGTGCGACAACGACGTCCATAGAGTGCCTCGAACGGTGTCATCCCGATGCTAGCTTGGTAGCTGTTGTTGTAAGAGAACTCTACCAAGTGCAGAGAACTCTACCAAGTGCAAATGGTCTTCCCAAGACCCTCCAAATTTTAGGACGCAGGATCTCAGCATATCTTCTAGCGTCTGGATGGTTCTCTCCGATTGCCCGTCAGTCTGGGGGTGGTAGGCGGTGCTGAACTTCAATTGGGTTCCCAAGCTGTCATGCAAACTCTTCCAAAAGTGAGATGTAAATCTAGTATCTCTGTCAGATACGATACTTACCGGAACTCCTTGAATCCGGTAGATGTGCCGCATGTACAGTGCTGCCAACTTCTCGGTGGATAAACCAACCTTGAAGGGGATAAAGTGAGCTGACTTCGTCAGTCGGTCCACAATAACCCAAATGGCATCCTTCCCTCCTAGGGATCGAGGCAGTCCTGATACAAAATCCATCGTTATGTGCTCCCATTTCCACTCCAGAATATCAAGCGGCTGCAATAATCCTGCTGGTCTCTGCCTGCTAGCTTTAACTTGCTGACAAATTAAACATCTAGCCACATACCTGGATACATCCTTCTTCATTCCGTACCACCATACTATAGTCCGCATATCTCGGTACATCTTGTTGGCTCCAGGGTGTATAGAATACTGCGACTGGTGCGTTTCTTGCATCAGCTTGTTCCTCAGTTTGCCAGTTGGTACGCACAGCCTCGTACCATTCTTCAATGCTCCGTCGCTGGCGATTGAGAATCCTTCAAGTGTTCCTGCCAGCACTTGGTCGCTGAGTTTGCAAAGCGTCTCGTCTTGGAATTGTGTCTCCTTGATCATGTCCATAAGACTCGAACACACTTGCAACTGCATCAATGATGATTCAGCTCCTGGTACGATGGCTTCTCTTCCAAGTTTCTTTATTTCCTCCTCAGGCAGTACAATTTCCAATTCAAGCTTCTCCATGTCCTCCAGCAAATGGCGCTCCTTGGTCAAGAACATCGCCATCGGGTATCGACTAAGTGTATCTGCAACAACATTAGTCTTACCCGGATGATACTACAGGTTGATATCAAAATCCTTCATTAGCTCTAGCCATCGTCTTTGTCCCATGTTCAGCTCCTTCTGAGTGAAAACATATTTCAGACTTTTGTGGTCCGTAAATATTTCCACTCTTTCTCCATACAGGTAATGTTTCCATAGCTTCAAAGCAAATATCACCGCTGCAAGCTCCAAGTCATGTATGGGGTAGTTCTTCTCATGAGTCCGTAATTGTCTAGATGCATAGGCAATTACTTTCCCGTGCTGTTGAAGAACGCAGCCCAGTCCTTTTCCGGAAGCATCACTATAGATTGAGAAACCGCCGGTACCTGCGGGTAGCGCAAGTATCGGCGCAGTTGTAAGCCTCTTCTTCAGTTCCTCAAAAGCTGACTGGCATGCTTCAGACCATATGAACTCCTCGTTCTTCCTGGTAAGCTTCATCATTGGCTCCGCAATCTTGGAGAAATCCTTTACGAACTTCCGGTAGTAGCCAGCTAGTCCCAAAAAGCTCCTGATCTCTGCAACCGAGCTTGGTGCAGTCCACTTCTCAATAGCTGCTATCTTCTTTGGATCCACCGAAATTCCTTTTCCTGTGACAACATGGCCCAAAAATTCCACTTTGTCTAAAAAGAATTCACATTTGGATAGCTTACCATAGAGCTTCTCCTTCCTCAAGGTACTCAGCACTTTCCTCAAGTGCTCTTCATGCTCTTCCTCCGTCTTTGAATAAATCAGTATGTCATCGATAAAGACAACAATAAACTGATCCAGATATTCATGAAAAACCTTGTTCATGAGGTTCATGAATACCGCAGGAGCATTCGTCAGTCCAAACGGTATGACCAAGAATTCAAATTGTCCATACTTGGTGTTGAACGCCGTCTTGGGAATATCCTCCTTCCTGACCTTGATTTGATGGTAGCCTGATCTGAGATCTATCTTTGAAAATACCTTGGCTCCGCTCAGTTGATCAAACAGGTCGTCGATCCGGGGCAGGGGGTACTTGTTCTTGATGGTGATGTTGTTCAGCGCCCGGTAGTCAATGCACATCCGCACGGTTCCATCCTTCTTGGACACGAATAAAACTGGTGCTCCCCAGGGTGAAGCTCCGTCCCTGATAAATCCTTGCGACTTCAGCTCGTCGATCTGATCCTTCATCTCCTTAGCCTCCTTTGGGTTGACTCTGTAGCATCCTCAAGAAATAGGGGAAGAGCCGAGTACTAGATCGATGTTGAATTCCACATCTCGATCTGGCGGCAATCCTGGAAGACTATCTGGAAAGACATCCATAAATTCCGCAATGATATGGTGAGGAGGCCCGGGTTCTTCGGTGATAGAGGAGTAGGAAATACTCTTCATATCTTCCGGAGCCCGAGAGATTTCAAACTCTGGTTCTCCTGGTGGGCTGAAGATTACACATCCTCGGTGACAATCTATCAGCGTATGCTGTTCACTTAACCAGTCCATCCCTAGGACTACATCATAGTTGGGCAGGGGCATCACTAGTAAAGGTGTTGAGAACTGATGGCCAGAGATGGTTATGGGATAATTACAAGCCTCAGTGATGGGTATGGGTCCACCACCGGTCATAACCCTACTAATCACCTTGGTAAGTCCCGAATCTATGTGTTGTGCAGATATAAACTTGGATGATATGAAACTATGTGATGCATCCGAATCAAATAATGCTAGAAAAGGATGTGAAAACACATAAATGAAACCTGTGATGACATCAGCGGTGGGTTCCTGCTCTGGCTCTTGCTCATCAGTTGCTAGGACAAAAGCTCGACCAGTCTTCTGCTGGTGCTGTCCAAACTGTTGTTGCTGAGTAGGTAGGAGAGCTCTTTGCTGGTTGGTCCCAGGCCGGTGGGCTGACATGGGACAGTCCTTCACTTGGTGGGTGGCAGACCCACAGACTAGGCAGTGTCCTAGCTTCTTCCTGCAGATGTTCGACTGATGCCCTGGCCTCTTGCAATAGTCACAGACAGGGATCTGCTTCTGGTGTGCTCTGTCATTGGTTCTCGCCTGATGATGATGCTGTTGGTGGTGCGAGGGCCTGTTGTTGTTGTTGTTGTTGTTGTTGGGCCTTTTTTGACTACCCTGGAAGTTGCTAGTTCCAGGATACTCCCTCTTGGATCGAGAAGGCTGGCTCTTCTCCACGTCTTGAGCTCGGATCAGGATCCTCTCATAAGTCTTTGCGCCACCTGCGATCACAGGGGTGCGAATCTCTTCTCGTAAGCCATACCTGAATCGCTCAGCACGATCCTTGGGGTCAGCTACCAGGTTCTGGGCAAAGCGGCTTAGTCGGCCGAACTCTGCCGCATATTCGCTGACCGTCATGTTTCCATGCTTCAAGTTCTGGAATTGCCTCTCTATTTCCCGCATCTCCGATGTCGGGAAGAACTTCCTGCGGAACAGCTTCTTGAAGGTGTCCCAGTCGAGCTGCTTGTCCTGGAGTCGGGGTTTATTCCGATACCAGGTGCTCGCCACAACCTGTAGTTGGAGTCCTACAGCTTCAGCCTTGAGGTCCTCCGGGAGTCGAGCGACGCTCAAGAGACGCTCCATATGGTCTAGCCATTCATCGGCGTAGATGATACCCTCGGTTCCTTTGAAAGGTCGAGGGTCTTGCTTCTTAAAGCTTTCTATATCTACAACCTTCATGCAATAATACGCCTCTAATCAAAAGAATGGCCTTAAAGAAAAATAACTTAACTCCTGAATCATGCTTACCTTGGTAGGTCGTGGCCCTGATGAAGTGGTTTTTCCTCTCTCGGGGGCAGCCATGGCCACGTTGTGGGCATTCTCCATGTCTTCTCTCATAATCGCGGTCTGCTCGCGATGGGCTTCAACTTGGGCAGCAGTCTGCTCTCTGTGGGCGTCTGCTTGAGCTCTTTGTGCTTCAAGCACTCCTCGTAGCATTCCCACTAGGTCAGTGGGATCCATGGGCACTGGTGGAGCAGCTGGTGCGGGCACTACCATCGGGGTCTGCGGCTCAGTCCGGGAAAGTGCCGGTTCTGCCGCTTGTGCTGTGGAAGCGTAAACGGGTCGGGGAGCTGGTGCAGCATGGGGACGGTCTGTCAGCTGCAAGGGAGGTGGGTCCCGGCGTGCTTGAGAAGGGGTGTGATCAGTTGATGACACCTCGTCGTCAGTAGGGCCGGATCGGGTAGTATTTCCTTTGGCCATGATCTGGAAGGTTTAGGGTACATACATAAGCAAGGTATCCTACCAGTCTATAATCAAACAAAAATATTTATTTATATAATTCGGTCCTTTGTCGTGACAAATCAATGTTCTAGTGTTCTAATTGTTTCTAGGTATATTTTCCTAAGTTGTTGTAGGACCTGCATGGGCCACCACTGAAAACATGTCACGACCCGATCCCAATAATCTGGGTCTAGTCGGATCATGCCCAGCCTGCGCCGTTGTTGAGACGGCGGCAGTAAGCTGTTCAGTAGCAGGTAACCATACAACAACACTATATTTGTCACAACTCAACTTCGGAAATAAACTTTATTGAACTGAAATTTAAATACAAAATGGAAACATTGTTCTGAAAAGAAATAACAGAATTTTGAAAAAGAACAAAGCAGAAATAAAAATAAAAATGTATCTAGCAGCCGGATCATCGGCCTCAGTCCCATCGTCCTCCTGTGGGGACTCTGGCAGCACAACCGGGTACAACACAGGATCGTAGTAGCTGTTGTAAAACCGATCTGTATCCTCAATATCCCCTAAAAATATATCTCCAGTCAGGAGGGAGCAAAGTACAATTTATGCTAATTTTTAAACAGTTAAATAAGTAATAGAATCATGTAGTTCTAAACAGTTTTAAACATGAACAGTTTGTTACAGTAAAAACAGTGATTTGAACAGGCAATGAAATATGACCGGCTTAGGTTTGTTATAGGAAGGATAAGGGGTTTTTGTTACAGTAGTGGTCATAATCATTACGCTATTTCCCAGTCCCCAGTAGTTAGAGTACAGTACTCTCGGAGAGAGTTTCACGTTTGCATCGTGGTTTAAAATTGCAGTAAAGCGATTAAATAAGTAACTGTAAACTAACATAAACTATACTTGCCTCAATGAAATGGCTGGAGAGGTAGAAGACTTCGAGACAGGTAATTAGAGTCGTCCTCGAATTCCTACATTCGAGAGATAGACTCAGATATTAGGTTCACCAACTTAGCTATGCTAGTTGTAATCTCTATTTGCGTCCTAGTCCAATTTTAGTTCTTAAATTAACCAAACACAGAAAATTGCGATTATTAGTGCGTTGTTTTAATACGAGGGAAAAAAGGTCATTTTAGCTTTGAATTCGGGAAATATCGTCGATGCCCGATTATTAGAAAACTTGGTAATTTTTATAAATATAATTATAAAGCTAATTTTTCTTATTTTAGTGAGAAATACGTGATTTTTAATTACTAATAAACTGGTCAATTTTAGATAAGAAAACATTAATTAATTTTATACGAAAAAAATACTTTTTAGTCGATTTAATCGTTAAAATAGCAAAAACTCGAAAAACCAGAAAATGACAGAAAAATTCTAAGCTATTACAGTTACAGACCACAGCCAGCTGGGCTTATGCCCATTACAATTTATTTACATAAATTGAAATAAGATAAGACTGACGTTAGTCCTAAACTGAAAATACTAAATAAAATGTAAACAGAAATAAATAATAAAAATAAAGATAAATTATAAGTCTCAGATATGGTCCGATCCTCATCTTGGCTAATTGCCTCAACGTCCGGGCGGGACCGGTTTCGTTTGCACTTAGCCGGGTCCATTGACCGATACGATCGTCACCCAAAAATCAAATATCGAATAAAATTCTGAAATTCATTTTAAATTCATTTTTAAAATAATCCAGGATTTACGGAAAAATCGGGCAGCATCTTCTCTATTTTTGGTCAACCCAAAAACTGGGAATTGGCGCCGATAATTTCCTGCAAATCCCAAACGAGGGAAAAACTCAAATTTTTATATATATGAAAATCCACAACCAATCCACAGAATAATCGGGACGACCCGAAATAATTTCGGAAGTCCGATTCCAATTCCACAAATCACAGAACGCTACCGAAAAAATCCGGAAAGCTAAAACATACCAAAAATCCATTCCCAAAATATTTCGGAAATCCAAAATAATTCACAGGACCTTTCCGAAAGTCCCAAAAAATTACGACATCGCTAAAACCGAGTTTCCAAAGGGAATCGGGGACCATTTCTTCATCGACTAAAATAATAAAATGAGCGGGACAGGAGGTTATACCTCAGATTGCTCGGCTAGAGCTCTCAGATGAATAATAGAAGGGAATAAGCTCCGAATCAGCGACGTATTCCCGAAATAGTGGTGTAATAGCAACGTCGTCGAGGAATACCGAAGAAATCAGAAATTAGAGCACGACGGGCACGACAGGGTTGCTGTCCCAAGAGGGATCGGCCAACAGGGGTTGCTCGCGGGGAGACGGGCGACATCGACGTCGGAGGGAGCCGACGAGACAGCGGCCAGTGGCGCCGAAGGGTTTGCCGAGGGAAGCTCGGCGGGAACGCCTCGCAAGGGGGCGCGGGGCTGCGGTCGGGCGGAGATGGCGCCGAAGGGGGCGCTCGCGGGGTGGTTGGCCGAGGAGGATGGTCGGCCGGGGCGTCGACGGAGCGCGGAGGGGCGCTGGTCGGTGGAGGGCCGACGGGGCGTCGCTGGTCGGGGGAGACGGGCGGCCGCGGGGAGAGGTGGTCGGCCGGAACACTGGCCGGGGCGCGCTGGTCGGGGCGGACGCGCTCGCGGGTCACCGGAGGGGAGCTCGGGTGGCCGCATGCGTGAAGTTGGGGGAGTAGAGTTGGGGGTTTGAAGAAGGGAAAGTAGAGAAGAGGGAGCAGTTGAAGTTCTGTTCTCTGTGAATGAGAGAAGGAAAGGTGAGATGTGAGTTTAAGAAGGAGAAAGAAGTTGCTGTTTAGTGGTGGTGAGGAGTAGTGGGGAGAGAGAATAGGAATGGGGAGAACGGTTACGCGTGAGTGAGAGAATTGGGTGCTGGTCCTACGGGACCAGCTAAACGTATATATTATTATTATATATATATTTTTTTTTTAAAAACTTAAACCAAGTCAAAGATCAGATTTGGAAAGAAATGAAAATGGAATTGGGTTCGGGCTCAGGCCTGGGTCTGGGTTCGGACTCGGGTCTGGGTCTGGGTTCGGACTCGGGTCTGGGTCTGTGCTCAAAAATTCTTGTTGTTAATTTTTTTTTCGAAATCATTTTAACACTCAAAAAATATAATAATAATAATAATAATAATAATAGATTTACTAAAATTAATACTAAATCACTAATAATAATTAATTACAAAATCATGGGTTTCACCGGCAGTCCTGATACTGGATCAGATAGCTATTCTTCGTGCTAAATTACACGGAGAATGGTCATTCTCCGTGCTAAATTAAGAGTTTTCAGTTGATGAGCTCCTCACAGAGCTTGATAAGTAGGTACCTGTGGTGACAACACTTCAGACATTTATGGTACCTGTGGTGACTAGAAAAGCATGCAAAGTCAAAAAAAGTGTAACCAAAGAAAATCATGTATCAATAACTAAACAAGACTACTTCAAGTCTTCAACAGACCAACAAATGAATATAAAAAATCAAAAGCTCGATGTCTGGTTCGGTGCAGAGCTTATCCCAAGATCAATCTCAAATTGATCCAGCAAGTGCGGAGCTCGATGTCTCATCTTTGTGAACTTTCATCGAGCAATTGGTGAGCATTGAACGAGTTGCAAAGAGAAGCTCAGTTAGTGATTTCTTTAGACTTCAGAAGACCTTAGAGATTGATCAAAATAAAGAATTAAGACTTGACGAGAAGAAACGAATGGAAGAGTTCAACAAAGTCTACGCCTATATATGTATTTCTTTTTTAGCCTATATAAGACAGAAAAGTCTTCTTTTATAAGACAGAAAAGTCTACGCCTATATAAGACTGAAAAGTCTTCTTTTATAAGACAGAAAAGTCTACGCCTATATATATATTTTCTTTTTTATAAATTTGCTTGTTTCTTTTATTTCGGCAGACACAATTTTGATGACAAACATCATCTCTTGTGGGAAGAAGTAGAAGAGCTCATTCAAATCCTACTGGAGAATGAGGATCATTGTAGTACTGCCTCTTAGATGGCTGAATTGCTCTACCAGTGCATGGTGCTTATCAAGTGAAGGACATGATCGAAGAAGGGGTCCTTTAACAACTTATAAAGAGGGCTTCACAGTGGGATCGAAGACAAGTCAAAAAAAAATCTAACAATTAGCACTTAAATGATCAAATCTCCTTTCAACTCCTAATACTTTTGTAATTTATTTTTTGAACAGTTCTCATTAAGTTAATGTATTTTGACTTCTCTTGAAAAATGCCTTTGCATAACCTAGAGTTTAAATTAATATTTTTCAATGGAAAGATTTTATGGGTCTCATGCTGGATGATTGGATAACTGTTACACAAAGTACATATTTCTTTCTTTCTTGGTGCTTGCAATTATTTTAGGAGCATAATCATCTTATTACGAGATTTGGTAGACTTGTTTTGTGTGCAACTAATGCTTTATTTTGCTTGAATTTGATTCTTAGGCTCAATAGAGTCACAATTTTTTTTAATATTTTTTTTCCATTCCTAACGTTCATAACCGTTAGGAAAAAAAAAATTCATTTCCTAACAGTGGAAAATTATTACAAATTTTTTATTCTTAACTGTAAAAAACAGTTAAAAAATTTATTTTTCCAACGATTTTTTCCGTTAGAAAATTTATTTACCCAACGGTATCATTAGGAAAATAATTTTCCTAACGGTTATAACCATTGGGAAAATTTCCTACGCTATAGTACCAACGGTAAAAAACCGTTAGTAATAATTTTTCTAACGCTTATAGTCGTTAGAAAACGATTGTTTTGGTGTAGTGATGTGGGTGTGGGGGACAGGAGATATTTTCTAAAATAACAGTCAGAAAGCGAACAATTTCATAGTGGGTCCTTATCCATAAATCATTAATATTTCAATAATGCTAAATTTACTATCGAATCATTACAATCTTTTTACAACCCACTCACCCTCCCTGCTAGCTTGGTCCCAACTGGCCCACCCGGTCCCACCTACAACCAATGGAAACCAGCCACGTGGCCGGTTGTAAGCCCTTAGTTGTAGGGAGGTTGTAATTGTTGTATTTCCCTTAATATTTATACGAGAACCTTCTCCTCTTACTCCTCCCAGTAGACAAAGGGGACATTGGATTCCATCTATAGCAGATTGGTCCTTATCCATAAATCATTAATATTTATACTAGAAACTTCGACAAAGGGAATATTGGATTCCTTCTACAACAGAGAGAGAGAGAGAGAGAGAGAGAGAGAGAGAGAGAGTCAATACGTACGTTACTGACAAAATTCTCCTATAAATTCTCCTAATTAACAATGAAACATAGCTTAGCTTAGCCAAAGACAAAGTGAAGATGAGGACTAGTGCTTGGCTAGTCCCGGTACTATTCCTGTGCTCCCTCCTGCTGATCTCCTCCTACGTCGACTCGGCACGACCTCTTGAGGAAGTGATCAGTAACAACAACAACTTAGGTGGTGGTGGCGCGATCCATTTTTCGTTTCAGCCTCCTATTTTTCCCCCATGGCCATTTCGTCATCGTCGTTATGAGTTGCCGCCTTCTCCCACCCGTACTATTCCTCTAGCTAGTCCTGATGCTTTGAAATGAGCATGCATGCAGGCATGCATATGTACATCTTTCAATTCTCCCTAATAAACAAGAGGAAGTTTTACTTTCTTTTTTCAACCAAGACTTTTTTTTTTTATATATACTAAATGTGAACTTTTCTTAATTCTAAGTACCTTCACTCATGAGTACACTTTTCCTAAATTTCTAGGACAAATAAATTTTTTTTTTCTTTCTTACATAGCTACGAGGAAGGGACACTTCCAACGCAATACATGACAATATGGACGGGGCAAACCTTATGCTTAAGGTAATATATAGTTTTTTTTTTGACAATGTAGGTAATGTATAGTTGATCCCCACTAAAGTCTTGTTTGGTTAGAATAAGTGAGCTGTAAGTGGACTGTTTTGTTGCAAGTACAGTCCATTTTTTCACCTCGAGCGCTTGGTTAGAAGAAAGTGAATGAAAAGTACCACTTTCAATGCATTTGCAGCTGCATTAAAACAGTTTCTGTATTTGGTTAGGTATTGAAAGTTCACTGAAAGTGAAAAATTTTGATACAAGTGGAGAGCTTTTGAGTTACATTATAAAATGAGCCGAACTCGTTGAAAGTGGAGAGTTTTGTTACTTTTTTATTTGTTTATTAATAGTTTAATTTTTGTTCAAGTTAATTTTTATAATTATTGTTAATATTGTTAACATTAATTATTCTTAATTAAATATTCAGTGTTAATTAAATATTAATATTAATTACTGCTAACGTTAATTATTGTTAACATTAGTTACTATTAGTTAGTCATTGTTAATTCAATTTTGGTTAAATTTTCTTAATCAAATTTGTATTAAATAAATTTGGTTAATTATGTAATTAATTTCATTAATTTCGGTTATTGTTAATTTTCTTTATTAAAATTTGTAATTACGTTGTCTTAATTAAATTTGTGTTATTTAATTTTCTTTCTTAATTAACTTTTCTTAATTATGTATTTTAATTAACTACGTTTTGTTAAATAATTTCTGAAAGCCATGAGAGTTGGTTAGAAAAACGTTCTCATCGACTATATTAAGGAGTAAGGAAAGGGCTTCCATGACAATTAGGTCCTTCTTGCATGGGCTTGGGCTTGCTTTGATGATGGGTAGGCTTGTTGTGCTTTGGCCCTTCTGTGGGTTTCCATCGCGGTTCTGAAAGATAGGCCCAAGTCTTCATTTGTAGGACTTTCTTTGATGGTTCATATAAGCTTGGACTTTCTTAACGTGGCTCATTTGACGACTCAGTACATGGATGTCACGAGTCTATTGGCATGGAATCTTTTTTACGTAAGCAGGTTGTGCAAAGTTTGTTTGTTCATACAGGCAGTGTGATTTGGGAAGATTTTGTTTGCTCCGCAAGGTAGCCAGAGCCAACCAGTTTTTCACTAAATAGGCATGATAGTCATCAACTAAAGAAAAGTAGTGCGAAGAACTAGTAAGAATTGTGCCTGTCATCCAATTCGTGATGCATGGCGAGATTCTTCTAGATTCTATATCTATAATATGTTCATTCATTCCAATATACCTGCTAAAACAAACCAACACATTATCAACCCTTTTAATTATATTTTGGATAAATATTATTAATTAAAATTTTGTTAACTAATTTTATTAATTAAATTTTGTTGATTAACTTTTGTTAATTAGTTTTTGTTAATTAACTTTTTGTCTAATTGATTTTTTTAATTAAATTTTAACTAATGGGTTTTTGTTAATTAATTTTAATTTATTTTTGGTTAATTGAGTTTTATTAACTTTTTTTGCTAATTAATATTTTTTTACTTACTGCTATTTAATTTTTTGATTAGCAATAATTTATCAATTTTTCTTAAATAATTTTTTTATTTTAAAATCGAACGGAATAACCGAGAACCGGATGGACCGAAAATCGAATAAGCAAAACGAAATCGAATCGAATTTGTCCATAATCGAATCAAGCCGAACCGAATTGAATCGGTTCGATTTTCGGTTTATTCGATTTTTCGGCTTCTTTGTGCCTTTTTTTTGTTAATATAAATAGTAACTAAATATACCTAAATTTATTTTGTATATACTTATAGTATATACATATATATATTTAGTATATACCCCTCTCTCTCTCTCTCTCTCTCTCTCTCTCTCTCTCTCTATATATATATATATATATATATATATATATATATATATATATATATATATATATGAGGAAAATGTACCTAAGGTCGACCTTAGGTAAGTTACCTAAGGTCGACCTCATTTTCCTCACATTACAACATTTTTTTCTTAAATTTTTTTTTATGGGATTCATCTACACCTTATTGATTGGCAACATACCAAATTTCAAGAAAAAATAATATTGTTTAGCCCCCTATCTATCCCTTGCAAAATCGACGGTCTAAAACTTTCCTGCTACACCGTCGATTTTGCACCTTATTGATAGGGGGCTAAACAATATTATTTTTTCTTGAAATTTGGTATGTTGCCAATCAATAAGGTGTAGATGAATCCCATAAAAAAAATTCAAGAAAAAAATGTTGTAAAGTGAGGAAAATGAGGTCGACCTTAGGTAACTTACCTAAGGTCGACCTTAGGTACATTTTTCTCATATATATATATATATATATATATATATATATATATATATATATATAAACTAAATTTTCTTATTCGGCTTTAGATCTTGGACCAAAAACGAAACCCAAAATCGAAGCCGAAACCGAATAAGAAAATTTAGTATTTTCAAAATCGAACTGATTTTTTTTTTTAAACCGAACTGAATGTCTTATTCGATTCGATTTTTGGTCCAAAACCAAATAATGCTCGCCCTTACATAAAGGTGATATCCACCATTCCATGTGAAGCCAACTCAGAGTTTTTCTGTTGATAAACATTTCTGAACACTTTATCTTTGACATATGCTTATACGAAGGTTTTTGACATTTGCCCGTGTATATGCAGAGGTAG
Source organism: Iris pallida (assembly GCA_029216955.1). Lineage (NCBI taxonomy): Eukaryota > Viridiplantae > Streptophyta > Magnoliopsida > Asparagales > Iridaceae > Iris > Iris pallida. Next base: position 5,634,730 of record JANAVB010025798.1, read on the forward strand.
TGATGAGTATTTGGACTTGGACCTCCAATGGAGATCGAGTCGATGTTAATCCTCATAGTTGGAGATGGATGCAGATAGCAAAAAACTTCTTCCAACCATAATTTATATCCCAATTTATCAATCATATATGACGGAGACATATGATGAATTTTTATGAGAACTGTATTAATTATTTTTAACATGTGCCCTTAGAGTTTATTAGGATGACCAATTAATCATTCGAAATAAGAAGCTATTGTTATTACCCTATAAATCACATTGTCTTTGCAAAAACATAGAAAAAACTATTGGATCAAAATGACCGCATAGCGCAGTGGATTAGCGCGTCTGACTTCGGATCAGAAGGTCGTGGGTTCGACTCCCACTGTGGTCGTCGTTTTTTAATTTAAATAGATTTATTATTTTCATTTTTTTATTTTTACAGAGTGGAAAAAAAACGAAATTTAAAAAAATACTTTCCGTTGCCGGGACTTGAACCCGGGTCTCTCGGGTGAGAGCCGAGTATCCTAACCAACTAGACTACAACGGATGATCTATTATAATTCTCCATAAACTATTCTTAGAGCGAACCTATACATAAAGGTGATATTTCGTGCAAAATTATCTTTGACGTGTGCTTAAAGGAAGGTCCTTGACATGCGTACATGTGTTTATGCAGAGGGAAAGACGAGTAGTTGGGCCTCCAAATGGAGATAGGGCGATATCAATCCTCATAGTTGGAGATGGATGCATAGCAAAAGATCTTGATGATCAATGGCTAATTTTCACCCAGTAAACTTCTCAGCTAAGCGTCTTAGAAGTACATGTTCTCGTAATATTTACTTGTAATGCTAATGCGAATAAGGACGCATGAGCGACTAAAATATTTGCACGAAATATTGGCAAAACAAAATTGTCATTATCTCGTGTAATCCTCCATATGCTAATTGATAGGCCAAGTTTGGTTCACGAAATCATGGTCTTTGAAAAAAAAAAAAGTTATTCATTTCCTATGTTTGGATGCATAAAGGAAAGGAGGAGGAAAGAAAAATGATTCCCAAAGAGAGAAAAAATAGAGGAAAAAATGATTCCCCTCATCCAACTTGTGTATCAAAATGTCAAAAAGTACATATAAACCTCGGCAATGAAAGGAAAATTTAAGGGGTCGACTGTCTGGCTCCATGCTTTGATGGCATACTTCCTCATGGGGAAATACATCTCCCGTATCTTCTCACGTTCTGTCTGTTGGACTTTTTTCAATATTTTTCACTTAAAAACTGCAAACAAAATAAATTATGTAAATATTACCGACCTTCGGAGAAGTCGCGCACGTAGCACTGTTCTAAGAGTTAGTCCGGACATATGTGCAAACCGTATCCGAATGTTCCTAGTGGTAAAATTTCTGCTCCACTGGAGGTACGGGTGGAGGAGGAAGGGGTGGAGGAGGAAGATGGAGGTGGCGATGAGGACGCCGAGGAGGAGGGAGCTCTAATTTGACAGGTGCTTCATGTTGCTTCTTTGCTCTGCTTTGAAATGAGCATGCATTCAGCATGCATGAATGCATGCTATCTTTCAATTCTCCCTAATAAACAAGAGAATAAAATAGGAGGGGGAAGATATATTCCATTATGAGCGTGTATTTATTTCATGGTGTGAAGTGGGCCGTGGGGCCCAAAACCGCTCTGGTACCGGTTCAATCAAATCTAGGTTGGGCCGGTCCAGGCTTGATCATCAACACACATGACTGATCTATCCCATAGTTCAATCAAATCGAACGGGGTTTGCCCTCCGTATCTCTGCACCCGGCCCAATCGCCCAAATGGGTTAAGCTAGGTTTCCTCCCCAAAACCCGGAGGACCATTCCCATCTTTTAAGGATATCTAAGCTACAAAATCAGAGGAGTCAACCACTAATATTGAGTAGTAAAAAGAAAACTTGAAGACATGTTAAAAACTTAAAGGTAACACATATATAACAAGAATAATATATATTGGAGATCTCAATTAAATAAATTTGCTTTATTTATTTTACTAGTTTTTTTTTTCTTAAATAATGAGCTTAGTTTTTTCTTAAAATAGTGGGGCCTCAGACTAGGTTAAAAAAAAAATTTGTTGGCTCAAATCGTAATGGGCCCAATTTTCTTAAAAATAATTAATTTTTAATACAAGCAGTTTAGACTGCTCCTCCTGCTTCGTACTCGACGAACCAACTCAAATCAAATTCTGGACCAGGCTGAATTCGAACTTTTGTCTCCAGTCCGATTCGAATCAGTGCACTGCTGCAAGACTGAATTGGTCCGACTCAGATCCAGTCAAATCCGATCAAATTTGTATCTGGTCAGCCACCATGACATGTATTATATAAGCCATAGCTAATTATGACAATAATAAGAGGAAGTTTTACTTTCTTTTTTTCAACCAAGAATTTTTTTATATACTAAATGTGAACTTTCCTTAATTCTAAGTACCTTCTCTCCTGAGTACACTTTTCCTAAATTTCTAGGACAAATAATTTTTTTCTTTCCTACGTAGCTATGAGGAAGGGACACTTCCAATGCAATACATGACAATATGGACCATGATAGGCCAGTGCCAAACCTTATGCTTAAGGTAATATATAGTTTGTTTGACAATGAAGGTAATGTATCGACGTATCGTTGATCCCCACGACTAGTATTGCGCACTGTATGCCTCTCAATACAGGCTGGTCTTCCCGGTCAGAGCAACGTTTCCAAGAGGATTTAAACCTGCCCCTATCAGATTAGGATATATATGCCTCTACTCCATGTCCCGACTCCTGACTCTTGTTGGTAGGGGTAAGCATTAATCGGGTTTGAACCGAAAATCGACCCGAATAGGGGATTCGATTCAGATTTGAAAACATTCGGGTCGGTTTCGGTTCTTAGAAATCCATTATTCGGTTTTCGGGTTCGGATTCGGGTTCGGTCACGGGTTACGATTTCGGTCTAAAACCGAAACCGATTAGGAAAAGTTAAGTTACCAAATTACCCTTAATTTTAAGCAGCCTATATATACAAATATTTTGCAAACCCTAAATCTACTATTTCACTCAACCTTTCTCTCTCCTCACTTTCTCCTTACAGACGCCGCCTCTGGAACTTCCAAGACTAGAAAAGGCTTTTAGAAGAGAGAAGGAGAATGAGAGATCACAAGTTGAAAAAAACTCTCCTTCTCTAGATCCTTTCTTACTCCCAACAAACTCTTCCACTTCCTCTCTTTACTTCCAACAAATCGAAAACGGATGAAGCTATTCCTCGACCTCGTGTTGGCGGCAGCGTCGGCGGTGGTGCGGCACGGAGGATCAAGGCGCTCGCAAGGAAGATGACGGTGATCGAGTACCTGAACTTGGCTGAAGAGGTCAATTTTTTTGCACTTTTTAGTAAATTGGTTATTGTTTGTTTGTAATTTTTTTGGGAGGGGTTGTGTAAATAGCAATCAAATTCCAGATTTTTTTTTTGTCAATTTTGATTTTCTTTAGAAGTAATGCTACCAGTGAATTTTCTAAAAAAATTGAGATTTTGTTTCGTTTTGCAATATTTGGTTCATGGAGGAATTTTGTGTAAACTTTTCTCTTATTTTGCAGTGTTTGCCAACGACAGATGTCGATTTTTTGCTAAACCGAATAACCGAACAAGTTATTTCAGTTCAGTTTATATCGTTTTTAGGTATTTTCGGTTCGGTTTCGGTTGGAATAAATTTGAATTCGATTTTCTCGGTTTTTCAAAATTCGGTTCGGTTGAAACCGAAATAACCGAATACTCACCCCTACTTGTTAGCAGTTCGACAAACAAATTTAGAACGACAAAAGTACGAGTATAAATCGATGCAGTGTAAATAAAATATATTTAAAAAATTGGTCAAATATTCGTCAAATGAAAATATTGAAGTTAGAAACTTTACACGCTTAACAGGTTGTCAAATTTGGTTAATTAAATAGGTTACCGCTACGTCTTTTGTGCCAAATTTTTCAATAATTCATATATAACACGTTTAAAACTTCAATGCTTAAAATTCGCATACTAATTCGAATCTATTCTAAAGTACGCGAGTTTTATTTGGGTGATTATCAACAAGGGTCAGATCTTTTATATATTAAAATCTTGAAATTAGGTTTCGGTCAATTTCTTTGGACTAATTTTATATAAACTAAGTGGCATTGATGTAGGATGGAGAGTTTCGATGAGGGTTTCTATATCTAGAAACTCTCATAAAAATTCTCCATCTCCCATACCAATTATTATTGAGCTCTACACCATTAAATTGAACCATTTATTTTGTGAAGGATAAAATTGAAAAGCACTGGAGAGTATTTTATTTTGCATGCAATTTCGATTACTATAAGAAAAATGACGATTCTTGATGGTTTATAAGTTGACGGTCGTCGAAAATCGTCAACAATAGTGGTTATCTTGATGGTTTTAGGCTTACGTCAAGGGAAGACAAAAAAATGTCACTTTAGCAATTTTATAGCATATATGTCGACGGTTTCGAAGGATCCGTCAAGAAAGAACATTTTTTATATTGACGGTTTGTTGATAACCATCAAGTAATGCATGTGCGAAAAAATTGCCTCGCATATTTCAGCTATCATTTTAGTAATTTTTTTGAATTTTTTTGAGTGTATCATCTATGTTGACGGTTGCATAAAACCTCAAAAGCTGCTCCCATAGAACGAAACTCTCGATCCCTTTAAAAAAACCTCGAAGGGGTTCTTTCATCTCCCTCATCCTCCTCCCTCTCCACCAGCTCCTCCCTCTTCAACTTCTCCTCCTCCTTCCATGGCCGCTCCGGCTCACTCCAGAGAACCCCCCACAGCCCCTCTCCATCGACACCAACGCTCAATGGATCCCCGCCCCTTCCCTCTCCTCCGACCCTCGTCGCTGGTGGCTCCGATCCCGGGCCGTCAAGTCGGATCTGGTGCGCGAATCTTGAGGCGTCGTTCTCCGATCTCGGTCGCCGGAGGATTTAGGGACGGACTCATGGGGCTCCGCTGGAGGGCCTCCGGACCGGGTTCAGGTAATTTTTAGGGTTAGGGTTTTGGTTGAATTTTGGACATTTTAATTCCTGAAGCTAAAATTTTACTTTGGGGGTATAGATGGAGGAGAATGGAGCGAGAAGTTCCTGGCGGAGGAGATGGTGGTGCTCGCGAAGGCGATCGCGAGGGTGAGCTGCTGGTGGTGCTCACGAAGGAGCTCCTCTTTCTCCTCCCTAATAGAGAAACCGTAACCCTAGTTTTTCCCATGGTCGACTCCGGCGACCTCCCAATGATGGAGGTCGACTCCATCTCATCCACATGGTCCCCTCTCCCTCCTCCGCCACCCCTCCTTCATCTTCCTTAGAGAAAACCTCTTTCCCTCATCTCCCTTAGGAAAAACCCCTCTTTTCTCCCTTAGATGTTGGGTTCGGCAGACGGCGAGAGGTTCGGTCGTGTCGTGCAGCACAGGAAGATCCAGAACCTCGCCGCTACCCAGATCGCCATCTAGATCGGCCCACCCCCAGGTTGTAGTGCTCCATCCCACTCAGTCAATCGGAGGAATCGAAATGCCGACGGCATTCGGACTTAGCCTTGCAATGGCTACTCGAAGGCCCGATCGGTCGAGACGACTCCTCGCTCAGATGGGGTAAAGTTTCTGTGAACTCGTCTCATCTTAGCCTTCACATAATAAATCACATGTTTTCAACTTGCACGAGTAGGCTTAATAATAAAAGTGACGAATCCACATAGCTAAGAAAATAATCCCAAGTCGAGTCGGATTGAGTTAGAATATGGAAAGGTCCAACGGTCGGCTTAGAGTTGGTGCACGGCGTGCTTTGAAAATGACACTCGGTCCTTCATCCCGTGGCTTAGGAGAAAAAAAGTTGGTCTTTGGTGCAAAAGTTGTGAATTAGCCTCAGTCATAGGCGTCGTCCACGAAGATGCTCAATAAGCATGCATGCTTCCACGATCCAAGGCTTGGCTCAGCTTTTGCTCGTCCCTCGGGTTAAGTTGTAGGCTTGAGTAAGTTAGGCAAAGTTATGCCGGTCGACCTAAGTTATTCTAAGTGTTGTCCCGCTCTTTCTGCGGTTGTCAAGTTAAATAGTTCCACGATCCCAAGGCCCGTCATATACGGTATGACTTGGGTGATAGCGTCGTGTAGAACACGAGTTGGTTTAAGGCACGAGCCATGGTTGATTCAGTGGGAAGTTAGCCACGGTCTGTTGATACTTAAGGAACACGTTTTGTTCAAGCTAAGTGGAAAAGCTATGCAGTAGCCGTTTCCTGAGTTCAAGAATATTAAGTCTAAGCGATGATTAGCCGCCGAGAGAAAATATGTCGGGACTGTAGGTCAGTCGCCGAGGCAACCCTGGTTTGGGCTCTGCAAAAGAAGTATGAAAAGTGGAAGAAAATAAAGCAAAGGAACTAAGTGATGATGATGAGGCCATACAATTACATTAAGTCTAGAAGTTAGCGTAGGTGCGTGGTCATGGACAACTTGTCGACATGGGCGATTGTTTCTTCGAGCGGCAACCCAGGGCCATGGGACCGACTAGGCCTAGGAAGAAACCGAAAATAACCGAGCTGGGTAATAGGCAATGGTAGTTCGGGGACTGGCATCGGAGATCGCTACTTGCGGTGCAAGGATCCTATTTTTCATGCTATGTCCACGATGGCAAGTTAATGCCAGTGACCATTCATATAGATGGGTCGGTACGGGTGGCAATCCATATGTGTTCCTTTGGATTGAGTCGAGTTGATGGTGTATACGGTTAGAACATAATGTCTGGACCTAAGATTTGGCTACAACGAAGGCGACGTGCTTCGGCACGAGATGTGACATCGAGTGTTAAGTCGTTGGCATAGAGTTGCATAAGTAAGACTTGAGCTGTTGCGAGTTAAGTCGAGAAGGGCCGTATGGCAAGTTGGGTGAAGTTACGTTGAGTTGCAGGGCACGACCTCGATATATGAGGCACGTCCGCGCTGTCATAACACAAGTATAGGCAAGTCAGTAAGTGGCGAGGCACTGCCTCAAAGAGGTAGCACGGTTACATGGAAATTGGGTACTATCGCGTAATTACATCTCTAGTTATGGCCGAAAGGCAAGCACGACTTGATAGGTTAACGTTGTTGAGCTGACGTTATTGTCGCAAGCACGGGATGGTCTAGAGACACTAAATAGGCCAAGGCGTCTGTCCTAAAACTGATCCTAAGGCAAGACTAGAAAGACAATCATTAAGGGGCTATGTTGCATAAAGTAAATTAACGTGTCGGTTTTGTATGGGTGGACAAGGAGCTCATTCCACCAGTATAGTTGTGTACTGACACCCACACAGTTCTCATGTGCAGGCACAGGTAGAAGCTCGTGGCGCGGAGCTCGCTTGGATGCGTCGAGGCACGGAGTTCCTTGGCGATTCGAGGTATGCGGCCGCGTGGAGTCTGGACTTATACGGGACATAATATATGGACGTCGTCTTCTGAAACATCCGCTGGTTCAAGACATGTATTGAGAGATAAGAGAGAGCTGCGTGATTTATAATATAAGAAGAGTGAGCTTAAGTGACTTGTAATCTTGGCCTTGTGCCCCATTGTAATCCTTGTTTCAATATCAATAAAGAGCTTCTTTTGAATGACTTGTGTTTTGTTCTAAATTTTCGCTGGCATATTCAATGTCTCTGCTTGGGACTTCTGTAACGCCCCAGTCCCAAAATATAAGGACTAGTAATATAATCATGCCAGCTGCATACATACGAAGCACACTCCAATATATAAAAATCTTGTATGTATACATAAGCTATAAAATACAGTAATCCAAGACAAACTAAATCTCATCCAGAATAATAATATAAAATCAACTTGAATATTTATGATACAATCGTTGGGTGGAGACAAAGTCCACTACCAACTATCAAAATGAGAGAAAGTATACAAGGAAATAATCTACGAAAATATCTAGCCGAACCAAGAGCGATCATCTTCGAAGGAATGGAGAAGACCATAATCTTGGCTTAGAACACCTGTAGTAAATCATGAAAGCACACACCTGGAAAGATCACCAGGTCCTCAGAGGGACGTAACAAGATACATAAAAATAATACCATAATAAACTGTAAATAAAATATGACAAGGGAAAGATCCCATGCTCCAACACAACGGAACCTAACCATCTAGGTGTAATGCAAGTCAAAAAATGTACTGGAATGTATAAGTAGGTAGAAATAAAGCATAGCATCCACTAGAGACTTTCGCATAAACTAGTATACGTCTCTGACCGTATCTGACGCGTGGTTAGGGCCATGCAATGGATATATCCCCTAGTCCATACTTTGCATCGCTAGTATACCTACTGACCGTATCTGACGCGTGGTCAGGGCCGTGCAATGGATATATCCTCTAGCAATACACCCATCACAAGGAAACCATGAACCCATAACCGGGCAACTAGAAGGCTGTGGGATATCTTATACGTCCCAGTAGTTTTCCCCGCCCATGTATCACACAAGTCATATCCATGGCTTGGCGATCCATATCTCTATGCAAGTCGCTATCTAGACTCCGCTAATCCATAAATGAACCGACACACGAACCGCCCGTATCGGTAGCAAGTCTAATATGTAGGTTCGTGCCGACTCTATGATCCTAACTCATGTGTCATGCATGAGACGTGTCAACATGTCAAAGAAGTTATGAAGCATAACTTCAATACATCGAAAAAGTCAGCTACCATATATGGTCCACACACACACGCGCACACACAAACATCGATATACATATCGATGGTACCCAAGTCATACTCGGACACACTCTTACTAATGTAAAACACTAGCAACATGTAAAATATCATGAATCAAATATAAGTACAAGATGGCAAGGTATCTTGCCTGGTGGTGCGAAAGTGGTAAGTCCAAGAATCACAATGTCTGCAAAGAAAAGTCAAAATCCACTAACGGCTCCGGATGCTGAAACAAACATCAAAAATATTCTCAGGATAAAAGATATACCTAGGAAACGCCTGTCCAAAAGTCAAATTCTGACAGGGACAAAATCGTAATTTCGGGTCAAAACGATGTCCGCCGTTGGACCCACTTTGTACCGAAAAGCGTACCAGAACCTACGGTCTCTAAAGTCGTCAAACTGCATGTCTACAGATTTATTTTTTCTAGACGAACTCAACGGTATGTCCAATTTTGGATTTCGAGGAGCCGTGCACAAACTCGTCCGTTGAGTGGGATTGTGGGCCCGCCAAAATGGTGTCCTGGTCAACGGTCTCAAAATCGGACCAACCTGGGCATACAGGACCAGAAAAATATTCTGAGCCTAATGGCGTAAGTTTCGTCACGATTTGATGAGTGTGCACAAAGTAATTGAAAATTTTCGAAAAAGTCCGATACGAAAAAATTTGACGGATACGGGTCAAATTCGTCGCGCACACGCGACAAATTTGAATTCCGTCAAGGCCCGCACGTCCGCAAAGTCGATACGAACCTTTCGGTACTCTCGGTTTGCGACGGAGTCGCCCGGTTTGTCGGAACGTACCTCATACCGGGGTTTTGAGTTTTTTCTTAAAACTATTTTTTCGTGATTTTTAATTTAATTAAACATAAAATTTATTGTAGAATAAATAATTCTATTTGAAGGGGATGATAGGGGATCATGTGGGCTTTCTACATGAATTTATGGAATTAAAAAATAGATTATAATCGAGAGAGTAATCGAACGGGGAAGTTGGATACCTCGTTGATCAAAACGGTCGTTGTTGTCGTCGTTGTTGTCGTTTTTGCGGTGTGCTGTTGGCCGAGTGCGGGCTGCGACGCTGTACGCCAGTCGGAGGGGAGAAGAGGAGGAAGGAATTAGGGTTTAGGTGGTGGCGGCGGCTGCATGGTTTTGTTTGATGTAGGAGTTGTATGCAAATAGGGGTCGGTCAAAATGTAATTCAATATATATAAAGCTTAGTTGCTTCCTTCTAATACCAATAAGGTCGGGCCCCACAATTTCCCTTCACGCAGCATGACCTGCTGCATGCTGCGGTTATTGGTGGCCGCCCCCTATATGGGTTTTATTTTATTATTATTATTATTTTCCTTTATCTTTTCTTTTCTTAACTAAAACTTCAATATATATATGTGTGTGTGTGTGTGTGTGTCCATAAATACACCAAAAAATCTATTTAAATCCAAATACCATTTAAAAGTCAACTATCCAATTATTTAGTATATTTGAGCATATATATATATATATATATTTATATATATATATATATATATATATATATATATATATATATATATATATATATATATATATATATATATATATATATATATATATATATATATATATATATATATATATATATATTGAGCATATATATATATATATATATATATATATATATATTGAGCATATATATATATATTTTTATTTATATATATATATATATATATATATATATATATATATATATATATATATATATATATATATATATATATATATATATATAGTACATTTAAATATATTTATGTAACTATATATTTTTAATGGCAAGAAGATCACCATTAACTAAATAAAGAATTAATTCTCAAAATATATTAATAACAAATTAAAGTAATAAAATAATCTAATAATAATTTTTGGGTGGACATACATTATACCTCTTATCCGGGTCCAAAAATTTTACAAATGTTGGGAACATTATTTAAATAATAAAATACCAATTTTTGTACAAATAATCAAATAGTTAGAATTTGTACATAAAATTCAGGAAAAATTTGTACATAAATAAAATATGCCTACATGGCCATATTTGGTCACACTACATGCTTACATGGGCTTGGGTTCGGTCCGGGCCCTGTTCGGACTGGATTGGTCAAACCGGGTCACATAAAAGTCAAAAATTAAATTAATAAATAATTTATTTATCGGTGAAGGTTAAGTCGCAACTTGGCATAATTTTTCTAGTTCGGTCTTTACCATGGCTAGGCTTCCCCCAGCATGGCTAGTACACTAGTCAAGGTACACTGCTACATCTTCCGTGCCACAATTCATGGTCGTCTTGTGCTCCAAAACTCAATAATGGCTAAAGTCATTTTTAATAATTAATAAAAATCATAAATTGCAAAAAAAATCATTTCTTTAAGTCTTTTTAAATAATAATAAAAATTTAAAATTTTAGGAGTTTTACATCCTACCCAACTTAAAAGGATTTCGTCCTCGAAATTTAGGGATATGGTAGATGGGGTTGAGGGAATGAGGAGTAGTTAAAGGCGAGAATATAGCCACATGAGTCAGTCGGTGGCTATCTACATTTGTGTATAAATAACTTGATTGGGCAACCAAAGGTGATACAACAACAATAAAGAGTTTCAAAGACGATGCTATCGAGTACGAAATATGAGGTTCATAGGCGACGAAAATAATTCGAAAAAGAATTCTCAAAGTTGTCGCGGGTAAGACTCTAAGGCAAGTTTAACTATGTCTCCATCTGTCACTACCATATTTCTAGTTTGAGGGTATTCTTGTCATTTTGAATTTATTTAAATTAATATATAATTAATTGGAATTTAATATGATTATTGGAATGGTGTGATTTAAATATGATTTAATTCATTGCCTTGTATTATGTTTAGCCCTAACCTAGATTTGACCCAACCTAGAATAGTCATAGCTAGACTTAGCTAACCATGGTTAGTGTTAGTTAGTATTTATTAGTCTTGGTTAAGTCATGTTAGTTAGAGCTAACTAGGTTGCCTTTAGGTCAAGTGTGAAACCTAGGCTTGAGGACCATTGATTAACTAGATGGATTGATAGCCATTGATCAAATCCCAAAACCCTAGCCCTAACAATCATGGCCGGCCACTAGGGCACAACCCCTATAAAGTCTCTCTCAAAAATACTTGCCTCTTTTGTTCATTCTCTCCATTTTGCAAGAACTAGGTTTGTCCCTATAGAAACCCTTTCCTATTTTAATCAATATAATTCCTTTTTCATTCAAACTTATTCCATGATGACCTAATTTACCTTTCCCTACTGTTCATGGATGCTATTCTCAGATTTGGGACAATTTGGAGCTTGGGGCTAGCTAGAAGGATCCCCTAATTTGAAGCTTTCTTGGAAGAAGAACACCAATAGGTAACTTCTTATTCCCTCCATGAAATTTTGATTTCTAGGCATGGATAGAAAGTCCTAGGTGTCCTCTAACTGTAGGAATAGGTTTTGCAAGGTTTCGTGTCCTTTACGTGTCCGTATCGGACACATATCAGTGTAGATACCTAGGTGTTCGACGAAATCCCACAGTGGGCATTTCGATCCTATTTTCTGATTTTGTTTGAATAGAAAATTAGGTTTTAGTGTCGCTTATAGGTTTCTAAGTGACTGAGCACGTTTTGTGTCGTGTCGGAGTCGTATTGGACCCGTAGACACGCCTCGCGCGCACGCAGTTGGCTGCCCTGCTACCCGCGTGTCCGTACGGCCGTTCTAGGGTTCGTGGACACGTGATATTATATACGGAGCTAGGGGCAGTATCTGACACGACACTCCCAAGGTCTCGTGTCCAATGGTCTTATGTCGTGTGAGCTAGGACACGTGCACGGGTTCACCACTGTACGTGTCCAGAACAGTACTGTATTCGTGTGGGTTTTGGACACGTTCGTGTCAGGTTTTGGACACGATATTGAGTGTACATCACGTGCACGTATTGTATGTTAATTACCAACTCTTAGTTTAGCATCTTAATGTGTTTTGATTATTCAAATTTGAATTCCCCATTTTCGACTGATACATCCTTCAGTTTCTGAATTCTGTCAATTGGGTTCCTTTCAAACTGTTTTAATTAATGTTAATTTGTCATATGGGTTCATGAACATATGTAATAGACTATTATAATATGGGTTATTGTCAACCCCTTGACCAAATTTTCTTCTTTTTTTCTTTTTTTTCTTGTTTATTATTATTTGTCTCACATATAAAATTATATGCTTTATATTAGTTGTTTACATTAAATACCAGCAGAAGGACCAGTGGGTAATAAAAGAGTTGATAGGGACCTGTATGCAAAATTCCCTATTCAAATTTCCTTTAAACCCTGTGCTCGTATTCAAAACAGATTCTGATAACTTTCACCAACGATTTTGGATGGGAATGAATCAAATCTTTTCGATCTTCTCCAGAAGATCGAAACAAGTATATAAGAGGTATGGTAGCCGACCCCAAACCCCCTAAAAACTCCTCGACGAACCCTAAGAAGGCTACCATCCATCGAGAGCTCTGTGGATTCTTCATCTAGAGGCTGCCTATGCGACTACAACCTACAGGAACTCTTCGAGAGGTAAGCCAACTTACTCTTCAACTCACAAATTTTTCTGTTATTAATTGAATTAAGATGGTAAGGTAGATGATTGATAAAATTCCTAAGTAGGTACTGAGTAATAGAAGCAATTACTGAATTTTTTGAATTAAACCGAACAGACCTATGTCATCGGGTTCGTAGGAATTAGATATTAGATTCTTATGCCTAGTAAGGTACCCATTATATATCAGGATGTAAGAAGAATTGTAGGAACATATGTTCATAACAAGTAACAGGTACAACCATGATACTTGGTGTCCATGTCCCACAAAGAGGGGAGGGTATCAGGATAGGGCTGTAACAGAGGACTAAACAGAGGTGCAAAGAAGTTGGTGTACGACACATGAGAGGACCTGTAAGCTGGTTTCCTTTCATCCCATCTGTTTCATTGCTAGCATATCAATTGAAACTATAGTTGCAACAGGGAATAATTGGGAATCACACGAGACCATGGGTTGGACCCTTTAGAGTACTGAGTTCAAATCAAATGATACCTTTATGGCTGTTGGCAGTGTTCCAGCGATATGATTTACAGGTCTCCTATATCTATACTCATAGTATCATTCCTGCCAGTGTTTCTAAGAAATTTCTTGGATTATTTCGTCACATAACATTATACTAACTTCATTCGAGGCCAACTAATACTCTTTCACTCCCCTTAACTGCTGCTCATCTAATCTGTACACAGACACATAGATTTCTATTGTGTTCTTCCTGCCATAGTTTCTTCCAAGAATAATGCACTTAATAGCAGGGCACACTCCACTATCTACTGAATCTCCTTCCAAATCCTGCAGTCATCCCCGATATGTGTACGTTGTCACTAGATCCTCTAATCCATTTACTGTACACTTTGTATATATTTGTAGGTTGTATATCCCACACATCATACACACAAGGTATCCTGGGTCCCCTTCTCTCACATCTAAATGGGGATACTCACATTAATGTTATAATATCAATTTTGACATTCCTTCCACATAATACACCCACATATGGTGGTACAATGAAACCAGCAAGGTCCTGGATAGGCTGATAGACCAAGACTGATATTAGCTATAAACTTAACATACGGTAGTATGTTATTGGAGCATGTATCAGGAAAATATACATCTAGGTGTCAGGAGTAATACCAGGGTTCATGGGTGCTTTAGTGTCAGCCATCTACTTTTAATGTTTAGGCCACTCTATCAATATTGGGTCCCTATCTAGGCATTGTCCTGAAATCACATCAGGTATAATGAATAGGATAGGGTCACTATATTAATTTAGGTATGGCATTTGCATTTTCTGAGGCATGTGCTTTGTATGAGGAGTATCCAAATCGTTGTAAGCAGACACAAACCTGGGACAAGTCACCCGATTTCCATATCCGAAAATCTAGAATCGATCACATTTCTTATGAGGACTGATGATTGAGCATTAGGCTCAGGATGAACCCTTCTTCATTTATCCACACTAAGGAGCCTCGGATAGAATGCTCATCAGGTTCAGAGAACTCGAGGACAGGTATCAGACTTTAGGTGCAACCAAAACACCGTATCGAGATTGATTGGCCACCAGACCCGACCAAGTCCTTGGGTATATATAGATATTTCTAGGTTCCAGATTTAGTTTTGACTTGTGACCAAAACATCAGGCATTAGGAAATTTCTTAAGACCTTCAAATTAATCAATTAGAACTAATAAAGCGTTATTGGCACCTTAAAATCGACTGAAGCAATCAGGTTTTCTTACCAGTTTGCATTGATAGTTGTTTGGCCATGTTTACATTTCTCTGATCTATAATCTTGTTCAGTAATGCTTCAATTGATTGTGTTTTCGGTCATGAGCAAATGCAACTAAGTAGGAGGCTCTTTCATCTCCTGATTCTTACACCGATGTCAAAGAATCTAGTAAGAAGGCCTTCTATCAAATTGTAGAGGCTCGTCTTACCTTAAAAGTGTTCTTGCTTTCAAGTTCTACTTAACCTTGATGCACAGTTAGTTTCTTCTTCTGATTCCTGAGGACTGTATTTAGTAATTGGACAAACAACTGATGATGCACCAATATGGAATGGTCATTGATTCTGTCGTTAATTGGTTATTTGTGATAGTTGGATTCTTTCATAATGGGAATACAGAGGTCTTATAGGGCATGTCGGATTTGTATGCTCATATTATTCATTTTTGTTATCTACTTTATGCTTGTTTTCAAGCCCCTGGGAATGATGGTCCCTGTCCTGACAGTGATATGCGTAGATGGTATTTTTCTTGGCCCATCCAAGCCTTCTTATCCTGTCCCATGAGGCTGGGCACTTGATTACAGAGCCAATTGAAAAGTATCATTCCATTAAATGGCTAATGGGCTAGAAAGCAGTATAGGTAATCTTCTTTGGTGGTCCACTCTATAGTAAGCATGGATAAAGGAAGAGGATTGTGTTAGGTAGCTGAATTGTCAACTAATTTAATTCTGGATATGTCAAAAGATTACTTGTATTCAATATATTTGCCATGTGTATTAGTTCAGCTCAAGTCAGCATTTCACATAGATAGTCTACTTCCCATTCATGTCTATTCTCTATTGTGGATTGTAAATTTTAATGAGAAGCTTGATGCATGAATATATGTAGGCTTGGGAAGGGGTATCAGTCAGGAATAGGGTACCTTAGTACCTGCAACTTAGTAGGAGTCATGTCTGTGTACATGGTAGGTGTAGCTACTCCTTTGCATATACTTGGTAAGTTCATGAGGGCTAGAGGGTAAAAACCTGAATATAAGTGTATGAAGGACATTAGCTATGAGTCTATACCTGGATGCAATATATGAGTAATAAGTACCTGCAGCCTAGAAAAAGGGGGAAAACTAGATTTAGAATAGGAAGTAAACCTAGAAGCCTAAATGAACCAATAGATAGCTACTTGTACCTTTAAATTGTGCATTGATCATATCGAACTATTTAAACAGGTTACTTGGACATTAACACGGATTCTGACCCGTGCCAGCAGCTCAGGACCTAAGGCAAGTATACTTTGCCTTTCTACACAGCTTTATTTATATGCACTGTATTTTATTATTATCCAGTTTTTCTCATATTGTTGCCATGTATCTTTCATATCATGTTTATATACTTATATCATTGCTATATAGACCATGTTTACAGTTAGCTTTGTATCTTATTGGACGTATTCATTTGAGCCTTGATCGAGTCGTGTCGTGAGTCGTGAACCGAACTACTTTTTCCTCCGTGTCTTGAAACCTTGAAGCTAACCTGCGAGTCCACATTAGGGGCGAGGGTTAGTAGTTATTTGTGTCTTAAGCTAACCTGCGAGTCCACACTAGGGACGAGGGTTAGTAGTTATTGGTCCACACCTGCGAGCCCACACTAGGAGCGAGGGTGATGCTAACCTGCGAGTCCACAATAGGGATGAGGGTTAGTAGTATATGGTTCACACCTGCGAGTCCACACAAGGGACGAGGGTAATGCTAGCCTGCGAGTCCACACTAGGGACGAGGGCTAGTAGTTGTTTAAACCTGCGAGTCCACACTAGGGACGAGGGTTTGAGTATTCGAATTGGCTATCCGTTGATATCGTGTCCTTTTTGTTCTTCTCCAGCAGTTCATTATATATAGACAGTGTACAGATTCGTGTTTATTTATTGCTCAGTTTTACTTGTTTATTCTGTATTTTTCTCCATGCATAATAAACTGTTAGAAAGGCTCATTTTTATGTATCTTGCTAGTCCTCTGAGGACCTGATGATCTCTTCAGGTTTAGCCGAGTTTGAGTCAGGAGCAGTTGAGCAGGTTGAGTCAGCACCAGACCGCGGAGCTTTGCAGTTGAGGTTGCCTTGATTAGCAGGTTGTATTCAGTTAGTGTATTTCATGTATTTGTTTTCTCTTTCCGTCTATTGGTAGTGGATTTGTGTCCACTGGACGTGACATTGAATCTTGGATACATTCAGTTATATTATTCGGCTTCTTTGGTATTTTATTGATCGTGGTTGATTCGTTATTATTCTGTGGATGAGATATAGTTTACCATGATATTCTAGTTTACCATGACTTGTGTATAGACAGCGTACTACCGCTGATACTGCGGCGTAGGCTGGGCTTGGACACGTCTTGTATCCGAAAAGCGGGTGCGGGTCATGACAGTTATTGACTGGTTGTAGGTTTTTAGATTTCGATTTGGATTTTTGGATATTGAATGGTATATGAAACTGTCAACTGTTATTCCTGTTCTTAAACCCGGTTTTAATTCCCATGCCTAAACTGATTTCTTGGTGTTTAATCACTAGAATATTTCACCTACAGATGTACTAACAACTGCTAGTTCAGATTTGTGTATTAGATTAGGTTTTATGATCTAGTAAAGGGGATTTCAATTTTTGGAAAGGGCTGTGACTGATACATGTATATTCAGTTTTGATTTGATTTTCATTCCTATTTAAAAACTAATTTTATGATACTTAGATTCAATGTTTGCATTCTCCTATTCAAATTGTCACTTTAATTCCCTGTTTTCAAAATGATTTTGATGCTTAGAATTGCCCTGTTAAACCTATTTACATTAGCTAGCCACTGTTAGAATTGAATTCATGTTAGTTTAGGTTCATTGGTAAAGGGGATTCAAATTGGTTGATTATATATAAACTGTCATCTTCTTTTCCTGAGAATGGCTGTCACAATTCCTATTTCTAATGCAATTCCCACACACACACAGGAACACACTATATTTCACTCTCATATGACACTGTCATACACTCTATGTTTTACCACACCATGCCACACACTCTAAACTCTATTGACACGTTACCCTCTTACATCATGTCACTCCACACATACACACTCTATTGACACTCATGAATACACACACTGGTTTTCCTATGATACACACACACCCATTGTATCACACCCACACATGTACACAAACACCCTCACATGATTTCCTCTCATATCTCTCTATGTATATATATATATATATATATATATATATATATATATATATATATATATATGTATATGTATATATATATATATATATATATATATATATATATATATATATATATATATATATATATATATATATATATATATATATATATATATATATATATATATATATATATATATATATGTCTATATGCGGTTATTATATTATTTTAGATATATAATAATATATGTATATGTGTGAATATGTGGTTTGGACTATAGGTAATATAGCCTATGGGCCTATAGCCTATGGCTCATTGCCTATGGGTATGGCTTGAATGCCAGTTAAGTGTGTAGTTGACTTGTATAGCCTAGAAATGGTGTGTGCTTGCTAGAATAAGCTAGTTAGGCTTATTAAGACTTGTTTGGCTTAGGCTTGACCTAGTTGGCCTAGTTTGACTAGTCTAGTTGACTAGAGTTGACCGAGAGTTGACTTTAGTCCAGTTTGACCCCAAACTTCATGTAGATGCATTGTAGCAGTCTGTTATATTATTTTAGACATATAGTGACTTGTACTATTCTATAGGAGACAAACACCACCCCTCGGACAGTAGATACTCTTCAGATACTCAGGATACAGGCGAGTACATTCTCTGATCATTTCATATCCTGCTTAGGAGTATATTTCCTGCTTTAGATTACTTTACATGATGCTGACACGTTGGAAACACGGATTAGTATTATATGGATCTTGTCGTGCGATGTTATCCCCTTAGCGGATACATCGGGTATTTCATGTTCATGTACTTTATCATGAGCATCGTGTACTCCTTGTGTTCGTGCCTTTCGTGTACAAATCGTGTAAAATCGTGTATACTCATGTGCTCACATGATCTTCATGTACGACTATACTTCGTGTACAATAACATAACTTGGCTAGATCCCTGTGTATTGATTGGGGCGGGGAGTAGAAGTGGTTATGTATTCAATCCAGTAGATTACTTGTGTACAACCTCTTTAGATTACTCGTGTATAACATCGTGTCGTTTACATAACCGTCTTGTACTCTGAATCACTAGCACTGTTAGTTCTTCTATATAGTATCTATTTACTTACAGTCTTCCTTTTTTATTATGTTATTCTTTCAGTTTTCTGTATTTTACTCTCTAGCATATTTATATTTCCTAACCAATTATAATTTGTTGAGATGTACAGTACTCGCTCATGTCCTGACTGGACCTGTTAAAAATATTACAGAGGACGAGGCTGAGGCGTTCTGCCCTACTTATTACGGTGCGACCCTAGAGGACTGTTGTGACCTAGACCAGCAGCAGGACCCACTAGCAGTGGATGACACTCCCCTAGATTAGGATTCTTTCATTATCTTTCTGGTTTACTGTACTGAGATTCTGAGTTGTATTGGGATATGTATTTATTTAGACACTTAGACTTATCTGGATTGTATTCTCTGTGATTTCCATTCTGTTCTTATCTATCTATCTATCTTTTATCATGTTCTACCTTAGATGTGATTGAGACTGTATTTGCTATGTCACCTCCATTCGGAGTGTATATACTGTACAGGTACCTTTATATTGTTAGATATTGACCTAGGACAGCGTTCTACCATCGACACTGCGGCGTAGGCTAGGCGTACCCATGTCTCGTGCCCTTACTCTAGGGTGCGGGTCGTGACACATTTTTAGTGGTGGCCCATGCAGGTATAGTTTAGAAATGTAGTGGTATTCAAACTAGAGTACCACTACAGCCTGCAGTAGGAATTAGGATATTTTGAAGGTACTCAATCACACTAGGAAAAACTCATTATCAGATTCCGTATATCTATATTTTGCTGCTTATTGTCTTCCTTTGAATTTTAACTGTCCTCCTTTGATATATTCGACTCATTCTCAGTAATTGTTTCTTGTTTGATCTGTGTCTCCAGGATGGTTAAGACGAGATCGTATCGCCCCGGGATGGGAGACGCTGGAGAGGGGTCTGCCACCTCTCGTATCCAGCAGCCAGCTTCCGGTACCGCAGGGCCAGTACAGCCCTCAGGAGTCGGTTGTTTCTGCAGCTTTTGGAGGAGCACCTCCACCAGCCAGGAGGTAGAGCCCTGTGCTTCCTGAGATTCTTCTACCGCAGCAGCCTCCGCCTGCAGGGATGGTAGATGCTGCACATCTCTTCTCCTTCGTGCAGAGGATTCTGGAGTCCCACCAACGTGTCACGACCCGCACCCTGATTAGGGGCACGAGAAGCGGTTACGTCCAGCCTACGCCGCAGAATCGGCAGTAGAACGCTGTATATAGGGTCTGTAAATGCTACGTCTAAACAGATAAATGTACATGTACAGTATATACACTCCGAACGGAGGAATAGGGTAATACTGCCTCAATCACATAAGCAAAACTAAGGTAGAAAGCATGGAAAAAGATATGATATAAATAAATAGGAAACGAGTCCAGAAAGTATCAACATGCCACAGCTAACACAAGTCCAAGTCTCAGAAATATAATATAAGTACTACAACTGAAATGTAAACAGCTGGCTCGCAGGCCAGGTAAACCTACTAGCTAAGCTACTCAGGATGGGCAAAGTCAAGAGGCTCTACTAATAAGCCTCTATCTAAGTCATGCTCCTCGGTCTCTGCCCCGTAATAAGTAGGGCAGTCATCCTCTAAGTCATCTGTAAAATTTGTCAACGTATCCTGTCAGGAAAATGAGCAAGTACAAAACACCAACAGCAGTTCCATGTGAATTGAGAAATACTATAAGAAACAGTAATAATGAAATACAAGACAAAGAGTAAAGGCGACTTGAAAATCATTCGAAAGTCGAGTTACAACCCTTAAACCAAACAAGGACCGGGGTTGTAACCCTTCTTCCGAACAGAACCTAGTCCCATAATCAAGTACGGTATAAAAGCAGGTAGAGCATATGAGAAATGAATCATAGCAGGGTGAAAGTACAGTAAGTAAGTAAAGCTGAAGCTGGAATATAAGACATGACAAATAAAGTAAAAGTGTTTTGGATTATTAGAGTGATATGTGATCGGCTAAAGGGAGTCATGGCATGATTATCCACTTGGCCCGACAATCACATAAAAATCTGAAAAGGGTCATGCCGGCCAACCTGGATAACATGGACATGGGGTATCTGCTACACCCTACGTGAGGTGAGGGTGGCGCTAGCAAAATAGGGACATGGGGCTTTGATCACATAACCCCTAATAATTCCCCCAATATATTTCCCCCGAATAGTATCACGGATCCGGACATGGCACGTCATGACACGGGGTTCGAGAGCAGGGGGCCAGCCCACTCCCAATATGTGTCTATATAAGTACATGAACATGGAAATATCTCATACCCATATACCAAGAAAGTCCAGGAATAACATCTCATGACAGGATCCGTTGCATACTAGTCCGTGAACTGTCGTGTCGGAAATCAAGTAAAACACTACGACTGAATCGGATATAGTAGATATCAAGACAATGAAAACTATCAGTGAATGTACTCGCCTGTGGTCCTGAGCTGATAGGGTGAACAGATGCTCAGAGCGATCACAGACCTAAGATAAGATACTATAAGTCAAACAGGACTAAATGCTGAAAAAGGAAACTAATACAAGCCATGAATGCAAGTCTAAGTCAACTAGGTCAATCTAGGTCTAACTGAGTCATACTAGGTCATACTGGTTCATACTAGGTCATACTAGGTCACTGGAAGTCATTCCAAGTCAAACTAGGTCAATCGGGATCAACGGTTGACTTACAGTTGACTTCGGTCAAAAAGTCAACTCTGGTCAACCCTGGTCAACTATGGTCAACTATGGTCAACTATGGTCAAACCTAGGTCAAACAAGTCTAATGTTGACCAACTGTTGACTTTCAGTCAACTGGTCAAGTCTCGGTTGGTTTCGGTCAAATCGGGTCGCTTTAAGGCTAAGTTTGACCTTCGTTTGACTTTTGTTGACTTTTGGTCAAAACGGTCAACCGACGTCAAAACTAGTCTTAGAGTACCATATTTGATCATTACCAACCACGGGGATCAAGTTCTAACACTATCTTAGGCTTCTAACACAATAACCCACTTCTAGGCAAAAACTAGCATTTACCCTTTTTTCCTATTTCTACGACATGAATATACCCTTCTATCTACCACACTCACCCACACTCATACACAACACTCACACACAACACCTCACCCTCACATAGACCTCTCTACAAGTCTCCTAATAGGTTTCCTATTAGTTTGCACATAGGCTAACTATAGACACTCACTAATAGGTTCTCACACACACACACACAACTCACAAAACTTCCTCACAACTACACACACACACAACTAACTAATATGGACTGTTTTTGGACAGCCCCTAGCCCTCTCTCAACATCACACAACACCCACCATAATCTATATATATTCCCACACAATTAAACCACATATATATACCAATATATATATAACAACATATATATATATCAACATATACAATACTAGTTGTATACTTAAATAGAATTGAACTCCCAACCAACTCTCAATCAAATTCCCACTAAAATCTGAACCAAACCTGGGATTAAGTTTCCCCCCCTCAAAAACACCACACAACACCATATATTTCATATAAATATACCCCCTATACAACCATATATATATACATATCAATATATATATATATATAGATGCATAAAACTAATTGTTCAACACCATTAACTCCCAAAACTCAACCAACTCCAACCCATTCAGATCTGGCCGAAAATGGACAGCCCCATATATGTCCCACAACCATCACAACATCACATAAATTAATCACCATTTATATATATATATATATATATATATATATATATATATATATATATATATATATATATATATATATATATATATATATAGAATGATATATATATAACTATATATATACCAAAACACATAGAAATAATATGATACATTAAGATACTCTCATGGATCATCTCTACAACATGTAAAATCTGAGAATAAATGAAAAACCACACAAAACCAATATTTTAATATCATTCATGGATCAAAAAGGGGGCTTTTTCCTAATAGGATACAAGCCTACAAGTGGACACTCCTAAAAATGTCTAAAGGACACAAAAATGGTTTCTAATGGTGGAATCACCCTAAGAATCATCATGGGGGGGGGGGGGGGGGGGGTTCCTACATGATCTACATGAGAAAAGAATAAGTATTGGAGAAGGAATCACCTTGGTTTGAGAGCTAAAATCAATGGAGCTTTCAAAAGCAAATGGAGCCTTTGGAGAAGAAGAAGAAAATGTGGATTGGAATGAAATGATAAAGTTATTTCTCTCTCCACCCTATCTACATGATGTGGCCGGCCATACCTTCCATTTTGTCCCATTTAATTAATTACAAGTTTGCCCTCCAATTAATTAAATGGTCCAAAAATGAGAAATGGTTAAACCGGGGGGTAGTTTAGTCAAACCGAAACCACTAATCTCTAACTAATAATTAACTAAAATAATGGTCTAGTCTCTAACCAAAATATCTAACATGTGGGCCATGGTTAGCTAGTGTGTGGGCCTGCTAAGGTCCGGGTCCCCGAAACAAGTCAAAATAAGTCGAAACGAAATAAAATTCGAACCCGATTCAAATAACCCCAAAATAATACAAATAATAAATAAATAATTTCAAAATAATTTTTAAAGTGGAAAATTACCAAAATACCCCTGTTTGTGAAAACTGGGGGTGACAAATCTATCCACCTTAAAAAAAATTTCGTCCTCGAAATTAAAACCAACAATAGTAAAATCTCAAATTCTCAAGTCATGGCAAAAAAAATTTTAAATGATTAAAATCTCAAAAATCAAAGCAAGAACTAAATGACTAAATTTATAAATTTTAAAATACTCACAATATAAGTCTATCCACCTTAAAAGAATCATCCAAAAACTTAAAACAAAGCAACACAAAAACACAAAAAAAAATTTCATGCAATTTGATAATCGTACGCGTCTGTCCAATAATCATGATACTCAGAATCTCCGTCATGCCAGTGAGCAAGGCTACGATAATCACAGAGTCCTCAACTATGGTACGTACCTCTAGAATCATGGTATTTAAAATTTTCGCATTGCCGCATGCTTGGCAGCGAAAACCTTAAATTCCCACACCCGAGAAGTATGACCATAATCCGACTATATGTCCTCACTATGCCTGCTAGCATGACCCTAGAGGATTCTAAAATCTCATAATCGAGGCGACCTAGCCCATACGACTTTTCTCAGAAAATCACACCACAAGAATAACTTTTATCAAACAGACAAGGGACAGATGGAATCGAAATTCAAACAGTAAATAAGGAAGCAAATGCAGAAAGAGATCGAAAGATCGGAACCTGCACTCTGCCCTGCTACTGCCTGAGTGGGCTCAACTGCCATGGCGAACACACGCCCCTGCTGGCCTCCTCTAGCCTGCTGTACGCCGTCCTGGTCTCTTCGGATTCCACTAGCGTGGCAATCCCTCAGCTGGTGATCAGGCGCCCCACAGTACAAGCAGGCGCCCAATCTCTTCCTACAAACCTCTCGAGTATGCCCTGGCTTTCTGCAGAAGGTACACTGTGTAGCTGGCCTCCGGCCCTGACCCTGACCCTGATGCTGCTGAGCACGCGCCGGTACCTGCTGGATCTGCAACTGAGGCTGATGCTGCTGGAACTGCCTCTGCTGGAAATGTGGGCGCTTCGCTGGCCCTGCACTCGAACTGGATCCCAAAGCGTCACTGCTCCTCTTCGGCTTGAGGCCGAAGTCCTCCTCAGCAATCTGAGCCTCCATCAGGATCTGCTCAAATGTCGCGTCTCGTCGCCCAGATGTGCGAGTGCGCACCGCATGTATGAGACCCCTCCTGAACTTTTGGGCCTTGCACCCCTCATCCTGAATCAGACTGGGTGCAAACCTGCTCAGGCGGAAGAACTCCGCTGCATACTCGTCCACTGACGAGCTCCCCTGCACCAAGCTAACAAACTGTCCCTCCAGAGCCGTCAAGGCTACATCCGGGTAGAACTTCTCCTTAAAGAGTTTCCTGAAGTCCTCCCAGGATATACCGCGAACCGACGCACGCGGATCCGTGTGGTACCATGTCAATGCAATGTCGAAAAACTGGCTCGCTGCAGAAGCCACCCATAGAGCTCTCGGAACCTCAGCCAACTCCAGACACCGCTGGACGTCCTCTAGCCAGTCATCCGCATATAGGATACCCTCGGTACCCCTGAAATCTCGTGGGCCCATCTTCCGGAAGTCGAGATGTGTACCGGGCCTCCTCTGGCCCTGCTGCTGTGCTGGTGCTCCCTCAGCTGTAGTCGGTGCACCCCTCTCCACTGCTGCCATGGCTAGCTGGTGCGAGTTCTCCACGGTCTGTCTCAGCACCTCTGTCTGGCGCTGCTGTGTCTGCAACATCTGCTGCAGGAGTACCATCATCCCCTGGGTGTCCGTCAGTAGCTGGGACGGCGGTGGAAGAATGTCCGGGATGACCATAGACGGTCCCGCTGCTGAAGGTGGAAGACCTCCAGGGATCGTCGTTGCTGGTACTGCTGCTGCTGCTCCCGCCGGAAGGGCAGGAACTGACGGGCTGCTCCCCCAGCTGGAGGTGGAAGACCTCCGGGAACTGCCACCTCTACTCCTGCCTGAAGGGCAGGAACCGATGCTGCTGTACTCTCTACTGTCGGTCCCGTAGCCGGAGGTGGAGGACCTCCCTGATCTGACCTCCCTGGAACTGAACTCGGGCCCGCTGCCTGAGATCGTGTAACTATCATCCTGAAGATGAATGGAACCCAAGAGATCAATATGGCACATGATAGGAATATCAAAGACGGACAATTAAATTCAATGCAAGGAATTTGTCATGGTAATCAAAAGATCAGAATCTCCTAACATGTGATTGAGCAACTCCTATCATACCCTAATCCTATATCCTAATCGCAGGCTCGTAATTAGCACTCTAAGTCGAGCACCATTACGAGTTCGCACTAGTTGCGACACTGACCTGCATGGGCCACCACTAAAACGTGTCACGACCCGCACCCTGATTAGGGACACGAGAAGCGGTTACGTCCAGCCTACGCCGCAGAATCGACGGTAGAACGCTGTATATAGGGTCTGTAAATGCTACGACTAAACAGATAAATGTACCTGTGCAGTATATACACTCCGAACGGAGGAATAGGGTAATACTGCCTCAATCACATAAGCAAAACTAAGGTAGAAAGCATGGAAAAAGATATGATATAAATAAATAGGAAACGAGTCCAGAAAGTATCAACATGCCACAGCTAACACAAGTCCAAGTCTCAGAAATATAATATAAGTACTACAACTGAAATGTAAACAGCTGGCTCGCAGGCCAGGCAAACCTACTAGCTAAGCTACTCAGGATGGGCAAAGTCAAGAGGCTCTACTAATAAGCCTCTATCTAAGTCATGCTCCTCGGTCTCTGCCCCGTAATAAGTAGGGCAGTCATCCTCTAAGTCATCTGTAAAATTTGTCAACGTATCCTGTCAGGAAAATGAGCAAGTACAAAACACCAACAGCAGTTCCATGTGAATTGAGAAATACTATAAGAAACAGTAATAATGAAATACAAGACAAAGAGTAAAGGCGACTTGGGAACCATTCGAAAGCCGAGTTACAACCCTTAAACCAAACAAGGACCGGGGTTGTAACCCTTCTTCCGAACAGAACCTAGTCCCATAATCAAGTACGATATAAAAGCAGGTAGAGCATATGAGAAATGAATCATAGCAGGGTGAAAGTACAGTAAGTAAGTAAAGCTGAAGCTGGAATATAAGACATGACAAATAAAGTAAAAGTGTTTTGAATTATTAGAGTGATATGTGATCGGCTAAAGGGAGTCATGGCATGATTATCCACTTGGCCCGACAATCACATGAAAATCTGGAAAGGGTCATGCCGGCCAACCTGGATAACATGGACATGGGGTATCTGCTACACCCTACGTGAGGTGAGGGTGGCGCTAGCAAAATAGGGACATGGGGCTTTGATCACATAACCCCTAATAATTCCTCCAATATATTTCCCCCGAATAGTATCACGGATCCGGACATGGCACGTCATGACACGGGGTTCGAGAGCAGGGGGCCAGCCCACTCCCAATATGTGTCTATATAAGTACATGAACATGGAAATATCTCATACCCATATACCAAGAAAGTCCAGGAATAACATCTCATGACAGGATCCGTTGCATACTAGTCCGTGAACTGTCGTGTCGGAAATCAAGTAAAACACTACGACTGAATCGGATATAGTAGATATCAAGACAATGAAAACTATCAGTGAATGTACTCGCCTGTGGTCCTGAGCTGATAGGGTGAACAGATGCT
This sequence comes from Iris pallida, assembly GCA_029216955.1. Lineage (NCBI taxonomy): Eukaryota > Viridiplantae > Streptophyta > Magnoliopsida > Asparagales > Iridaceae > Iris > Iris pallida. The sequence continues at coordinate 5,662,346 of JANAVB010025798.1, forward strand.
CAGAGCGATCACAGACCTAAGATAAGATACTATAAGTCAAACAGGACTAAATACTGAAAAAGGAAACTAATACAAGCCATGAATGCAAGTCTAAGTCAACTAGGTCAATCTAGGTCTAACTGAGTCATACTAGGTCATACTGGTTCATACTAGGTCATACTAGGTCACTGGAAGTCATTCCAAGTCAAACTAGGTCAATCGGGATCAACGGTTGACTTACAGTTGATTTTGGTCAAAAAGTCAACTCTGGTCAACCCTGGTCAACTATGGTCAACTATGGTCAACTATGGTCAAACCTAGGTCAAACAAGTCTAACGTTGACCAACTGTTGACTTTCAGTCAACTGGTCAAGTCTCGGTTGGTTTCGGTCAAATCGGGTCGCTTTAAGGCTAAGTTTGACCTTCGTTTGACTTTTGTTGACTTTTGGTCAAAACGGTCAACCGACGTCAAAACTAGTCTTAGAGTACCATATTTGATCATTACCAACCACGGGGATCAAGTTCTAACACTATCTTAGGCTTCTAACACAATAACCCACTTCTAGGCAAAAACTAGCATTTACCCTTTTTTCCTATTTCTACGACATGAATATACCCTTCTATCTACCACACTCACCCACACTCATACACAACACTCACACACAACACCTCACCCTCACATAGACCTCTCTACAAGTCTCCTAATAGGTTTCCTATTAGTTTGCACATAGGCTAACTATAGACACTCACTAATAGGTTCTCACACACACACACACAACTCACAAAACTTCCTCACAACTACACACACACACAACTAACTAATATGGACTGTTTTTGGACAGCCCCTAGCCCTCTCTCAACATCACACAACACCCACCATAATCTATATATATTCCCACACAATTAAACCACATATATATACCAATATATATATAACAACATATATATATATCAACATATACAATACTAGTTGTATACTTAAATAGAATTGAACTCCCAACCAACTCTCAATCAAATTCCCACTAAAATCTGAACCAAACCTGGGATTAAGTTTTCCCCCCTCAAAAACACCACACAACACCATATATTTCATATAAATATACCCCCTATACAACCATATATATATACATATCAATATATATATATATATAGATGCATAAAACTAATTGTTCAACACCATTAACTCCCAAAACTCAACCAACTCCAACCCATTCAGATCTGGCCGAAAATGGACAGCCCCATATATGTCCCACAACCATCACAACATCACATAAATTAATCACCATTTATATATATATATATATATATATATATATATATATATATATATATATATGTATATATATATATAAAAAAAAAAAAAAAAAAAAAAAAAAAAAAAAAAATATATATATATATATATATATATATACATATATATATATATAGAATGATATATATATAACTATATATATACCAAAACACATAGAAATAATATGATACATTAAGATACTCTCATGGATCATCTCTACAACATGTAAAATCTGAGAATAAATGAAAAACCACACAAAACCAATATTTTAACATCATTCATGGATCAAAAAGGGGGCTTTTTCCTAATAGGATACAAGCCTACAAGTGGACACTCCTAAAAATGTCTAAAGGACACAAAAATGGTTTCTAATGGTGGAATCACCCTAAGAATCATCATGGGGGGGGGGGGGGGGTTCCTACATGATCTACATGAGAAAAGAATAAGTATTGGAGAAGGAATCACCTTGGTTTGAGAGCTAAAATCAATGGAGCTTTCAAAAGCAAATGGAGCCTTTGGAGAAGAAGAAGAAAATGTGGATTGGAATGAAATGATAAAGTTATTTCTCTCTCCACCCTATCTACATGATGTGGCCGGCCATACCTTCCATTTTGTCCTATTTGATTAATTACAAGTTTGCCCTCCAATTAATTAAATGGTCCAAAAATGAGAAATGGTTAAACCGGGGGTAGTTTAGTCAAACCGAAACCACTAATCTCTAACTAATAATTAACTAAAATAATGGTCTAGTCTCTAACCAAAATATCTAACATGTGGGCCATGGTTAGCTAGTGTGTGGGCCTGCTAAGGTCCGGGTCCCCGAAACAAGTCAAAATAAGTCGAAACGAAATGAAATTCGAACCCGATTCAAATAACCCCAAAATAATACAAATAATAAATAAATAATTTCAAAATAATTTTTAAAGTAGAAAATTACCAAAATACCCCTGTTTGTGAAAACTGGGGGTGACACACCAGCAGCAGCAGCAGCGGCAGACTGCCAATTTCTGTCAGGGGATTGACGAGGTGCACCAGCTGGTTCGCACTACTGTAGAGACGGTGACTGCTCAGGGGGCACAGCAGCAGCCCCGTCGGAGGGAGAAGGACATACAGGACTTTCAAAAGATGCATCCCAGAGAGTTCTTCGGCACAGAGGGCATCCATTATGCAGACGACTGGATAGAGCATATCGAGAAGATATTCAGGCTGGCAGAGATACCAGATCGACTCCAGATCGAGGCAGCGGGCAGTCAGATACAGGACTTAGCCCATGCGTGGTACCAGACAGATCCCAGGGTGGGAGTTGAGGGCCAGACTTGGGCCCAGTTCAAGGAGCTGTTCAAGGAGCAGATCTTTCCAGATGTGTCCTTGGAAGGCATCGAGGCACAGTTCGAGGGTCTGGTTCAGGGGAACCAGACGGTAGTTGAGTATGCCAGGGAGTTCTGTCGATTGGCCCGGTTCATTGATGACTTGACTGAGAAGGCGAAGGCGAAGAAGTTCCGCCGAGGCTTGATTAGGGAGGTTCGGTCGCTGACTAAGAGCGACCGGAACACTACCTTTGCAGAGATATTTTCTGGGGCTATGGCAGCGGAGGACGACCTAGGGTTGAAGTTGAAGAGGGGTCGTAACTTCCAGAGTGGTAGCAGCAGCGGGGCCAGGCTAAGAGGCATCATTTCCAGCATCAGCAGCCGCAGAGGCCAGTACATCAGTATCAGCAGCAGTATCAGCTGCAGGACCGGGCTCCTTTTCAGCAGGTACAGCATCAGCAGCCGAGGGGGGCAGCAGCAGGCACCCAGGCAGCAGGCTATCAGTTGTACTTTCTACAAGAAGCCTAGGCACAAGTGGGAGGAGTGCAGGATGAGGCTTGGTAGGTGCTTGATGTGTGAATCAGCGGGCCATCAGATGCGAGACTGTCTAGTAGCATCAGTACGTCCCGGTACCAGGAGGAGGTAGAGCAGCCAAGGCTCCAGCAGGTCAGCTGAAGGGGCCACTGTATACCCAGCAGCAAAGATTCCACCAGCACCAGCAGCAGGCACGAGGAGTAGGACAGCAGGGGCGAGCTTTCGCCATGGCGGCCGAGGATGCAGAGGCCATCGGAGAGTTGATAGCAGGTTCGGTTCTTCTCGACTCCACTCCAGCTTTTGCACTCTTTGATTTTGAGGCTTCCCACAGCTTTGTGTCAGTATCATATGCTATTAGACACAGTCTTGTATCTGATCCATTGTCTAGGACCTGCAAGATCATGACCGGGGGTAGGGTCATCCTCGTGAGTGATGTTTGCAGAGGGCGGTGCATTATTTTACGAGGCCGAGAGTTGGAGGTGAGTCTGCTCGTCATTCCATTACCGAACTACGATATAGTATTAGGTATGGACTGATTGAGTAGACATCACGCCCGCATTGATTGCCGAGGGGGTAGAGTTTTGTTTGGAGCGCCAGGAGAGCCAGAGTTCGAGTACACCCGGAGGCAGGCAGAGCAGGACAGCGGAGTCTTCTGCGGAGCTTCAGTTGTGGAGCAGGTGGCTCCACATCCCTTGATTGTAGAGTTTATAGACGTATTTCCAGAGGAGTTGCCAGGGCTTCCACCGGACAGGGATGTAGAGTTCTCGATAGACTTGGTTTCCGACGCGAAACCGATTTCTCAGCATGTCTATCGATTGAACAACAGTGAGTTGGTAGAGCTGAAGAAGCAGGTGGATGAGCTGCAGGACAAGGGCTTCATCCGATCGAGTTCTTCACCTTGGGGTGCACAGGTACTCTTTGTACCCAAGAAGGATGGGTCGGTACGGATGTGTATCGACTACATGGCACTCAACAACCTGACGATCAAGAACAGATACCCACTGTCGCAGATCGATGATCTCTTTGATCAGTTGAGCGGAGCTCGAGTGTTCTCCAAGATTGATTTGAGGTCAGGTTATCACCAGGTGAAGGTGAAGAGTGAGGATATTCCGAAGACCGCTTTTAGGACGCGGTACAGACAGTTTGAGTTTTTGGTTATGCCGTTTGGGCTGACCAATACACCAGCAGAATTTATGAGCTTAATGAACAAGGTGTTCCACCAGTACTTGGACAAGTTCGTGGTGGTGTTCATTGATGATATCCTGGTATCTTCAAAGACAGAGGAGGAGTACGAGGAGCACTTGAGAGTGGTTCTGGAGACACTCAGGAAAGGGAGGCTGTATGGCAAGCTCTCAAAGTACGAGTTCTTCCTAGACAGAGTTGACTTCTTGGGTCATGTGGTGACTGGAGATGGTATCTCAGTGGACCCGAAGAAGATCACAGCAGTTGAAGCTTGGGCAGCACCGACTTCAGTGGCAGAGATCAGGAGCTTCTTGGGGCTGGCAGGATATTACATGAGATTTGTGCAGGATTTCTTCCGGATTGCAGAGCCGTTGAATCGGCTGACCCGGAAGGATGCTGAGTATGTTTGGTCAGAGGAGTGTCAGGCAGCTTTTGATGAGTTGAAGAAGCGGCTTACGACACCTCCGATTCTGACATTGCCTTCAGGTTCAGGAGGATTCACTATCTATAGTGACGCTTCAGGGAAGGGGTTGGGTTGTGTCTTACAGCAGCATAGGAAGGTGATTGCCTATGCTTCCAGGCAGTTACGTCCCCATGAGAAGAACTACCCTACCCATGGACCTGGAGTTAGCAGCAGTAATTCTTGCTCTGAAGTTGTGGAAGCACTACTTGTATAGAGAGAGGGTGGAGATTTTCACAGATTACAAGAGCTTGAAGTATGTGTTTACACAGAAAGAGCTCAACATGAGGCAGCGCAGGTGGCTAGAGCTGATGAAGGACTTTGACATCTCACTACAGTATCACCCAAGGAAGGCCAACGTAGTTGCCGATGCCTTGAGTAGGTATCCGACAGCCATGTGTTTGACTATGGATCGGCACTTGCTTGCAGACTTGGAGAGCCTTGGGATTGAGGTAATCGTGCCCGGAGTGCAGATGCAGTTGTAGGGCCTTCAGATATAGTCGGACTTGATAGAGAGGATCAAGTCGACACAGTTCGAGGATGTGGCTCTGCGGTGTATCCGAGAGCAGGTTCGTACAGGACTGGTGGATGGCGAGTTTTCTCTTACAGAGGATGGTGCTTTGAGGCACGGTTCCAGGTTATGTGTGCCTAGTGGGGAGCTCAGGGAGCAGATCATGCAGAAGGCTCATAGATCGCAGTACTCTATACATCTTGGTGCCAACAAGATGTACAGGGATCTGCGAGAGCACGTCTGGTGGTACGGGATGAAGCGGGAGGTAGCTCACTTCGTAGCTAGATGCTTGATCTGTCAGCAGGTCAAGACAGGGACGCAGAGGCCCGGAGGATTATTGTAGCCATTGCCCATTCTATAGTGGATGTGGGAGCATATCACCATGGATTTCATATCCGGGTTGCCGCGTACACTAGGAGGAAAAGACGCGATTTGGGTCATCGTTGACAGGTTGATCAAATCGGCCCACTTCTTGCCATTCAAGGTGGGTACGTCTACAGAGAGCCTTGTAAAGATGTACATGCGACAGATAGTCAGGATTCACGAAGTTCCCGTCAGCATTATCTCAGATCGGGATAGTCGCTTTACTTTCTATTTCTAGAGGAGTCTGCAGACTAGTTTGGCCACTCAGCTCAAGTTTAGTACTACATACCACCTCCAGACGGACGGACAGTCAGAGAGGACTATTCAGACGCTCGAGGACATGCTGCGGACGTGCGTCTTGGATTTCGGAGGTTCCTAGGAGGATCATCTACATTTGGTGGAGTTTGCTTACAATAACAGTTATCAGGCCAGCATTGAGATGTCACCTTTCGAGGCTCTGTACGGGCGTAGGTGTCGTACACCTATATCTTGGAATGATGTTGGAGAGCGAGCTTTACTAGGACCAGAGATGGTTGTTGACGCCGCCGAGAAGGTGAAGCTCATCAGGGGCAGACTTCGCGTGGCACAGGACAGACATCGGCACTGGGCCGATAGCCACCGGAGGCCGTTGGAGTTTGAGGTACAGATTTAGAGATAGGATTAGAAGTAGGTTGTATTTTGTTTTGTTTGTTTATCGTGTTTGATTATTTAGTTACTTGAGACCTTGCTTGTGATTAGGTTAGAGACATGGTTTTTCTGCGGATATCCCCGACTCATGGTACTATACATTTTGGTGGAGATGGGAAGCTTAGCCCGCGCGTCATCGGACCTTTCGTGATCAGCCGGAGGGTCGATAATGTGGCTTATAGGCTAGACTTGCCACCTATACTAGTGGGTATCCACAACGTATTCCACGTATCACAGTTGAGACGGTACATGGCTGACCCTAGCCATGTGCTTGATCACTCGGAGATTGAGGTTGGACCTACTCTCAGTTATCCAGAGCAGCCTGTGGAGGTTCTGGATCGCCGAGAGAAGGTGCTGAGAAACCAGGTGATACCCTTGGTTCGTGTTGCATGGAGGCATCATTCTCAAGGAGAGTCGACCTGGGAGCGGGAGGATGAGATGCACGAGCGATACCCATATCTGTTTGCACCGTGAGGTATGATTATCTATCTTTCTCATCAGATTAGTTTTGCCTTTAATTTCAAGGACAAAATTATTTTAAGGGGAATAGATTTGTCACTACCATATTTCTAGTTTGAGGGTATTCTTGTCATTTTGAATTTATTTGAATTAATATATAATTAATTAGAATTTAATATGATTATTGGAATGGTGTGATTTAAATATGATTTAATTCATTGCCTTGTATTGTGTTTAGCCCTAACCTAGATTTGACCCAACCTAGATTAGTCATAGCTAGACTTAGCTAACCATGGTTAGTGTTAGTTAGTATTTATTAGTCTTGGTTAAGTCATGTTAGTTAGAGCTAACTAGGTTGCCTTTAGGTCAAGTGTGAAACCTAGGCTTGAGGACCATTGATTAACTAGATGGATTGATAGCCATTGATCAAATCCCAAAACCCTAGCCCTAACAATCATGGCCGGCAACTAGGGCACAACCCCCATAAAGTCTCTTTCAAAAATACTTGCCTCTTTTGTTCATTCTCTCCATTTTGCAAGAACAAGGTTTGTCCCTATAGAAACCCTTTTCTATTTTAATCAATATAATTCCTTTTTCATTCAAACTTCTTCCATGATGACCTAATTTACATTCCCCTACTGTTTATGGAGGCTATTCTCAGATTTGGGATAATTTGTAGCTTGGGGCTAGCTAGAAGGATCCCACATTTTGAAGCTTTCTTGGAAGAAGAACACCAATAGGTAACTTCTTATTCCCTCCATGAAATTTCGATTTCTAAGCATGGATAGAAAGCCTTAGGTGTCCTATAACTGTAGGAATAGGTTTTGCATGGTTTCGTATCCTTTACGTGTCCGTATCGGACACGTATCAGTGTAGATACCTAGGTGTTCGACGAAATGTCACAGTGGGCATTTCGATCCTATTTCCAGATTTTGTTGAATAGAAAATTAGGTTTTAGTGTCGCTTATAGGTTTCTAAGTGACTGAGCATGTTTTATGTCGTGTCGGAGTCGCATTGGACCCGTAGACACGTCCCGTGCGTACGCGATTGGCTGCCCTGCTACCCGCGTGTCCGTACGGCCGTTCTAGGGTTCGTGGATACGTGATATTAGACACGAAGCTAGGGACAGTGTCTGACACGACACTCCCAAAGTCTCGTATCCAATGGTCTTGTGTCGTGTGATCTAGGACACGTACACGGGTTCACCACTGTACGTATCCAGAACAGTGCTGTGTTCGTGTGGGTTTTGGACACGTTCGTGTCAGGTTTTGGACACGATATTGAGTGTACATCACATGCACGTATTGTATGTTAATTACAAACTCTTAGTTTACCATCTTAATGTGTTTTGATTATTCAAATTTGAATTCCCCATTTTCGACTACATCCTTCAGTTTCTGAATTATGTCAATTGGGTTCCTTTCAAACTGTTTTAATTAATGTTAATTTTTCATATGGGTTCATGAACATATGTAATAGACTATTATAATGTGGGTTATTGACTGGTCGTAGGTTTTTAGATTCGATTTGGATTTTTGGATGTGAATGGTATATAAAACTGTCAACTGTTATTCCTGTTCTTAAACCCGATTTTAATTCCCATACCTAAACTAATTTCTTGGTGTTTAATCACTAGATTATTTCACCTACAGATGTACTAACAACTGCTAGTTCAGATTTGTAATTAGATTAGGTTTTATGATCTAGTAAAGGGGATTTCGATTTTTGGAAAGGGCTGTGACTGATACATGTATATTCTGTTTTGATTTGATTTTCATTCCTATTTAAAAACTGATTTTATGATACTTAGATTCAATGTTTGCGTTCTCCTATTAAAACTGTCACTTTAATTCCATGTTTTCAAACTGATTTTGATGCTTAGAATTGCCCTGTTAAACCTATTTACATTAGCTAGCCACTGTTAGAATTGAATTCATGTTAGTTTAGGTTCATTGGTAAAGGGGGTTCGAATTGGTTGATTATATATAAACTGTCATCTTCTTTTCCTGAGAATGGCAGTCACAATTCCTATTTCTAATGCAATTCCCCCACACACACAGGAACACACTATATTTCACTCTCATATGACACTGTCATACACTTTATGTTTCACCACACCATGCCACACACTCTAAACTCTATTGACACATTACCCTCTAACATCATGTCACTCCACACTACACACTCTATTGACACTCATGAATACACACTAGTTTTTCTATGATACACACACACACACATGTACACAAACACCCTCACATGATTTCCTCTCCTATCTCTATGTATATACATATATGTATATAATGTCTATATGTGGTTATTATATTATTTTATATATATTAATATATGTATATGTGTGAATATGTGGTTTGGACTATAGGTAATATAGTCTAAGGGCATATAGCCTATGGCTCATTGCCTATGGGTATGGCTTGAATGCCAGTTAAGTGTGTAGTTGACTTGTATAGCCTAGAAATGTGTGTGTGCTTGCTAGAATAGGCTGGTTAGGTTTAGTGAGACTTGTTTGGCTTAGGGTTGACCTAGTTGGCCTAGTTTGACTAGTCTAGTTGACTAGAGTTGACCGAGAGTTGACTTTAGTCCAGTTTGACCCTAAACTTCATGTAGATGCATTATAGCAGTCTGTTATATCATTTTAGACTTATAGTGACTTGTACTATTCTATAGGAGACAGACACCACTCCTCGGAAAGTAGATACTCTTCAGATACTCAGGATACAGGCGAGTACATCTCTGATCATTTTATATCCTGCTTTGGAGTATATTTCCTGCTTTAGATTACTTTACATAATGCTGACACGTTGGAAAAACGGATTAGTACTATATGGATCTTGTCGTGCGATGTTATCCCTTAGCGGATACATCGGGTATTTCATGTTCGTTTACTTTATCATGAGCATCGTGTACTCCTTGTGTTCGTGCCTTTCGTGTACAAATCGTGTGAAATCGTGTATACTCATGTGCTCACATGATCTTCATGTACGACTATACTTCGTGTACAATAACATAACTTGGCTAGATCCTTGTGTATTAATTGGGGCGGGGGAGTAGAAGTGGTTATGTATTCAATCCAGTAGATTACTCGTGTACAACCTCTTTAGATTACTCGTATACAACATCGTGCCGTTTACGTAACCGTCTTTTACTCTGAATCACTAGCACAGTTAGTTCTTCTATATATAGTATCTATTTACTTACAGTCTTTTTTCATCATGTTATTCTTTCAGTTTCCTGTATTTTACTCTCTAGCATGTTTATATTTCCTAACCTGTTATGATTTGTTGAGATGTACTGTACTCGATCCTGTCCTGACTGGACCTGTTGAAAATATTACAGAGGACGAGGCTGAGGCATTCTTCCCTACTCATTACGGTACGACCCTAGAGGACTGTTGTGACCTGGACCAACCGCAGGACCCACTAGCAATGGATGACACTCCCCTAGATTAGGATGTCTTTCATTATCTTTCTGGTTTACTGTACTGAGATTCTGAGTTGTATTGGGATATGTATTTATTTAGACACTTAGACTTATCTGGATTGTATTCTCTGTCATTTCTATGCTGTTCTTATCTGTCACGCCCCAGAACCAGAATACTGGAGAGCGGGGGAATGACTCATCCAGCTACGTATTACGGGTAGATGAATACCGTATAATACAATCAATGCTGTCTAACCAGACGAGGGGGTGCATACTACATGAAAGTCTTACTATGGTCACTTCACATCTATTGTCTCAATCATTCAAACAAGAAGCAAAAATAGAGAACATGTAAGATAAAGCAGTAAGGCGTCCCAAACGCTTATTCAAAATGTTCTTGAGATCTGGCTTTACAAAACATAGCCAGATGGTATAGTAACATATACACAATTGTTATCAGCTACAGTCTGACTTAATTACAATTATGTAAAAGTAAGTGCAAGACAATCCGACTAACATGTCGGTGCCAAACGGCTAAGTATGAAGTAAATAACAAAATAAGCGGTGAAGTAAGGAACCCACTCGAGTCCTCCTGCGATCATTCCCCTAGTATTGACCATCTTGGAGGTAGAAGTAAGCTGGATCCTCGAGGACTGGCTCTAAATCTGGCCATGCAAAACCATAGAGGTTAGACCTCTAATAGCAAGTACCACAAGGGAGCACGATATGAAGGATTAAACTAGTAAGTAAGAGAATATAATAATAGATCTCTGCTCTTTACTTGGATTCACATAACATCACGACACTTCGAACCAACCTCCCAACCAAACAAGGACAGAAGTTGGCCCGTCATGTCCTGACATTCTGATCATTTCAGTTAGGCAACAGAGTAGGTACAGTACACAAACAAATCATTTTGAACGGCCAATCAACTACTACGGCTTGCTATTGTGAGTCCCAAGTTATCCTAGAATTATGCAAATAGGGATTCCTCAGTTCTTACTATGTACGAGCAAGGCTAGTCTATCCAGTCAATCAATTACGCCAATCATGTAATTAGACGAGTCCCAGCGGGACTCCCGCCGTTAATATAGCATGTACAATTTAATAATATAAGCAGATACCGTTCCCTGTCCGTGTGACAGATTTACAGTATCTGTGGGAACCAGCCGGCCTGTCGGGCACTACTAGTCCCAAGAGGGCTGCCATGTAAGAACTCGGGAATCCATTCTCTCCATGCCATCATTATTTTATTTAACTTAAAGCCTCTATGTTAAGCGAAATCCCATGCCGTGGATCATGGTCATTCAAATGAGTACTTTTGTACGGGGTACGATATGCGCAACTCTACAACGATATCCGTGCGGCTATGTTGTAGGTCTTACATAGCGTAATACAACAATCAAATCTAACCACGGAGTAATCATGCCTTGACCATAAAGTACACATGCTGTTTTTGTAAATAAATAAATAACTAAATAAATAAATAAATAATTTGAAACCTGCATGTGCCTGTATGTCAATATTCGGGATCGGCTAATCGATTGCAATAGTTCATTACATGAACGTGTCTCATTCAATCAATTCAATAAGACGACTAGCCAGTCTCTTAGTTCCAACTAGGAACGCATGATCAATTATTAGTCAATGTCACAATCATTATCAATGGTGACAAGGCATGAAAATCAAATAGTATTCAGTGGGGTCGAGTCTATAACTCCTCAGAGTTAAGTTCCAGCCTTACTAGGTATCCATGGATCAATCAAGACACATGACACATTCCATATAACATTCTGTATTATCAATATTAACATATCATGATTTATCAAGTTCATACCAAAAGGGGTAAGGATATAATAGAAGAATTATCATGCCACCATTAAATAAATAAGTTATAGAACAAATAAAAACACCCAGGTCAGGAAGTCACGCCAACAAGTCTATACTAAAGCCAAAAGTCACGCCAAGTCTAGGCTAAGGCCAACAAGTCACGCCAAGTCTAGTAGGTAGGAGTGAGCGTGTAAACAGCGTGAGCGTGAAAACTGGTAAGAAATTCACGTTGGCACGCACAGTGTGAACGTGAAGGAAAATTCATGCACTAAATCGTGAGCGTGAAAAGTGATAAGAAATCCACGCACGCACGCAGAAATGTGCCTGACTAAAAATTCACGCACGCAAAGATGTGCGTAACTAAAAATTCACGCACGCATGCAAGGACGTGAGCGTGACTGAAATACACGCAGACATGTAAGAGCGTGAGCGTGACTGAAATACACGCAGACACGTAAGAACGTGAGCATGACTGAAAATACACACAGACACGTAAGAACGTGAGCGTGACTGAAAATATACGCTAACACGTAAAGACGTGTGCGTAACTCAGGAACCTTCGTCCCAAGCCAGAAATGAAGTTCCCATGGTTCAGAACCCATGGACAACCGAGAATACACGCCAGGTTGGGAGATCAAACCCATGAACAACCGAGAAAAACAACAACTTAGATCTAGAAGAAACAAGCCAAAGAAATCAAAAATGCCAAGTACTAAACTCTCTCAGGATCATGAGAGAAAGAATAATGAACCATAAAAATGGTTCTCCAAGCAAGAAGCAAGATTGCACTTGCCTGCTGCTACTGCTGGTAGGTGGAGAAGTGATGAGAGGAAGAAGAAGAAGCAATGGTGAAGAATGAGAATTATGAGGAGAGAGAAGGAGATGTGAGCTTAAATAGGGAAGGGTGGTAGGTGGGGTTATTGGGTCGGGTTCATACGGATCCAACCAAGGCCAACCCGAAAGCAAAGTAGAGAGGTTAAAAGTAGAAAATAAAATGCAGAAATAAAATTACAGGAAATTAAATTAACATAAAAATTAATGAGCAGATAATTAATTAACATAAAATTAAAAGAATTTAAATACAGGATAATACATGATAAATACTAAATAAATATACATGAGTTGTATATGTATATAAAAATACGCATTCTGGGAACAGGGAGTGACATTATCTATCTATCTATCTATTTTATCATTCTCTACCGTAGATGAGATTGAGACTGTATTTGCTATGTCACCTCCATTCGGAGTGTATATACTTTACATGTACCTTTATATGTTAGATGTTGACCTAGGACAACGTTCTACCGCCGATACTGCGGCGTAGGCTGGACGTACCCACGTCTCGTGCCCTTACTCTAGGGTGCGGGTCGTGACACGATCCGCGTCGAATAGTATACGAAAAGCGAACCAAAGTACAATATGGTTGATCAAAACATCATACACCGGTTCTGATTAGACAATATGTTAGTGGGTGCACCCAATAAAATATGTCATGATCAAGCTTGGCAAAAATAAGCTTGCAAAACTGAGGCTAAATTAACAACATAAGATAATCAAAAGATAAGTAAGAGATAACGATAAAGGAAGTCAAATGATCCAGGATCTTTTAAAATTAGGTCTTGTCCGAAGTTTGGGCCTATACAGTTGTCCTATTGTTTCTTCATTTATTGCTTGGTTATCTAGATAAGTTAATGTCCTCTGAATTTCTAGTCTAAGGGAACGCATCAACATGATTCATAGGGGCAAAGGGTTTGTTAGGTTGTGAGGTATTCTATCCAACTTACAAGAGTTAAACTAATAATGTGATGGAACAACGGGTCAAGCATCAAGATAAAGTACAAAGTTAGGCATTTAAGAAATCAACTAGAACACGATCACATATCGGGTCGAAATAATGGAGCCACGGTTGAATCTCTAATCTAAGTCAAAAGTATTTTGGTATCATGGTAGAGGCTATAGTTTAGCCATTTGACCAGAAAGTCATATCAAGAAAATAGAGTACAAGGGGACTGTTTTAGTGGGACATGATATATCTATATGAAGGTGGACTCGTCTAGGTCTTACATATAAAATTTATTGGAAGGAAAAGTCTAGTGTTGTGCTCCAAATATCAAAGTCATGGTAAGGGATGGCAAAATATCTAAAATAGAAAGTGGGAGTTCATGAGGTGATAATTAATGCACAAAAAATCAAGAAGATCAAGTTAAAGCATGCAATAAAATTAATTAAAAATCTAGTAAAATAATTGAGGAACACAGTTCCAGAGGGAATATAGTCTCTTAGATGAATACAGTTAAGGAACAATTAAATCATTATTCAAATTGCAATTGGGTTAGAAGGTCACCATAAAAGATCAAGATTCGGGGGAAAGTTGAGTAAGTTAATATTGAGATACAGTCGCATAGTTTGGTAGATAACTAACAACACTTGTGTATATACTACTATCATGGTCATGAGTGAGATGGCATTTAGTACAGAATACTTCCAACTTATTATGGCTATCTTGGTAGCCTATCATTTAAAAATTTTAACTCAAGCTTCCTCCAAAAAGATTCTTAATTGTCACTCCCAGTTTTCAGAAACATGGGTATTTTTGTCATTTTTCATTTTTAGAATATTTTTGAAATTATTTATTTATTTATAATATTATTTTGGGGTTATTTGAGTCGGGTTCGAATTTCAGCTCAATCCGACTTGAAATGGGGACCCGGGGTAGTTTTGACTCTAATGGGACCCACCCATTAGTTAGCCAGGGCCCACATGATATTAATATTTTAGTTAGTGGTTAGACTAATTATTATGGATAGGGTTTGGTTAAACTAGAGTTTTTAGAATGACTAAACTAGTCCCGACTTAAACCCTTTCCTAATATTTAATTAAATAGACTAGTGGGGGTATTTTAGACTTTATAAAATAGGAAAAAATCAGCCATACTTGGCCGGCCCTAGCTAGGAGTGGAGAGAGACTCATGTTATATTTTTTCCACTTCATTTTCCTCTCTCTAGTTCTTCCCCAAATTTCTAGAGAGAGTTTCCATTCATTCCTCCACCAAATCCTTCCATTTTTTCACCCAACCTTCTTCTTTCCTTCTCTACTCAAGCCAAGGAGGAAGCTAGCCAAGTTTGGGAGGATTCAGAGCTCGTTCGTGTCCGTTTGGGATTCCTACGAGTCGGTGTCGCATCGGGAAGGCTTTTCTTCGATTCGATCTACCGGAAGGTATAAATCCCTTCTCCTTCTCATTTTTCTCATACATTTAGGTTGATTTTGACCCGCAGGAATGACCCCCATGGTTGTGTCTCCATTTGTGTCCATTTCGTGTCCATTTGGAGACTTTTAGGAGTGTCCTATGTGTAGGCTTGTGTCCTAGTGGGAAAATTCCTATTTGGACACATGTGGATTTATTATATTGGTTAAATGTTGTTTTAATATTTAATTTCAGATTTATAGGTGTGTAGAGATGTGTTTTCCTAAGCATCATATGGTATCATATTTTTACCTACTATTATATATATATATATATATATATATTTGTGGCTTTTATATATATATTATATATATATATATATATATATATATATATTTGTGGCTTTTATATATAATATATATATATATATATATATATATTATATATATAATATATATATATATAAAATATATATATATATATATAATATATATATATATATATATATATATATTATATGATATAATGGTGTGTATGTATATTCATTTGTGTTGTGGGTATGGTAGGTTCGGCCAGGAAGAGTTGGTGTGGTATTTGTGTTAGTTTAGAGTGTGTAGTGTGGTGTTTTAGAGTTTGTGAGAGAGATTGAGAGGGGTTTGAGTGTGGAGTTAGAGAGGGGAATGAGAGTGGAGAGTGCGTGATTAGAAGGGGGAAACCCCCTGGTAGCAGCTGCAACACAGCAGCTTTGGCTGTCCCATGTACACCCCCTAAAACCCCCACATTTCAGTCCCAATTCAACCCCTTTGATACATCCCAAACACAGTCCAGCTCAGTCCATGTTAGCCCCATTTCTGTCCCCCATTTGCTGCCCATTAGGCCCACATATGCAGCCCTTCAAACCACTCAAAACCTGTCCTAACATGTACAAAACAGCCCTCAAAACCTGCTATTTGTTGTCCCAAATATGTCCATAAAAACCCCATCACAAAACAGTCCATGACCACCCCCACATTCAGTCCTACACAAGCACATATTGCTGTCCCCTTTGGCCATCCCAAAACCATACATGGCTGTCCATGTTAGACCCTATTTGACAGTCCTAAACAAGCCTATATGGCTGTCCTAAAACTCCCACATTCCAGCCATTGTATGCCTCATAACAGTCCTAGATGGCTGTCCATTTTAACGCCATATGCTATCCAATAAACCCTCAAACACAGCCATCTAACACCATCCACTTTCAGTCCTAGTAGCTGCCCCTAAACACTCTATGAGTTCAGTCCATTTTAGCCTAAGGGTTGTCCCCTTTGAGTGCCTCTAAACCAGCCCATCAAACCACCTATTTCGCTGTCCAATTTCACCTGTCCTAATACCATACATTTCAGTCCTTAATACCCTTCATTTCAGTCCATTATCATGCCCAGTTCAGCCCCATACACCACTATAAATCTGTCCATGTTAGCCTATCAAATACCTGTCCAAACCAGTCCATTCATGACCCCATAACCTGTCATAAAACCTCCCATATTGGCTGTCCCTAAATGCCTAAATATCAGTCCATATACACCCAAGCACAGCTCCAAACATGTCCATATTTCAGTCCATGTTTCACCCCAAAAAATCAATCCCTACATGCTTGTGTGTGTGTTGTGAGCTTGTGTGTGTGTGTGTGTGTTTGTGAGCCTAGGTGTGTGTGCGTGTGTATGTGAGCCTATATATGTATGTGTGTGCCTATAGGAAAGCCTATATGAGTGTGATATATGTGAGTGTTGTGTGTGAGTGAGTGGTGTGGGTGAGTGCTAGAGTGATGTGAGGATAATTCATGATATTGGTAAGGTAAAGGGGTATGGTAAACCAACATGTATTCTAAGATAGGCTAGATACCTAGGATACCTATATTTCTTGGTAGGTAAACCTTAGATAGGATAGTATCTAGCTATCCTAAGGAGCCTAGGCTAGTATCTTGGGTATTAGCGGGGTTTTCTTGGTATTGGGCAAGGTATCGGGATTTACCTTGGTAGGATAATATAGGTTTTACCTAGAAATAGGGTATTTGAGTTTGGAGTCTGAGATGTGGTTAGAACTTGGTTCCCTTGGTTGGTAACGATCAAATATAGTGCTCCTAGACTAGTTTTGACTTCGGTTAACCATTTTGACCAAAAGTCAACAAAAGTCAACCGGGAGTCAAACTTAGCCTTTAAGCGACTAGATTTGACCAAAACCAAACCAGAGTTGACCAGTTGACTGAAAGTCAACAGTTGGTCAACATTAGACTAGTTTGACCTAGGGTTGACCTAGAGTAGACCTAGAGTTGACCAGAGTTGACCAGGGTTGACCAGTTGACCAAAAGTCAACTGTAAGCCAACCTTTGACCCGTTTGACCTAGTTTGGCTTGGATTGACTGTAACGCCCCAGTCCCAAAATACGTAGGACTAGGAACGTAGACATGACAACTGTATAATAAATATACGTAAGCTGTAGAATGCAGTAGAACCATAACTAATCTCATCCATACAGAGTAATAGGCAACAAAAGATATATAAAGATAATGATTTGTCTTGATACAATATGTTGGACGGAGACAAATCCACTACCACAAGATAAGAAAAAATATATGAAAAATGAAATAAGTATGGCGAGCGAAGCGAAGACGATCCAAGTGCAATCATCCTCGAAAAAATAGCGATGATCACGGCTAGAGCTAGAACACCTGCGAAAGACAATAGCACACCCTGGAGAGATAACCAGGTCCTCAGAGGGACGTAACAAGACACATAATATCATACCATATAAACTGAATAAATATTGCTCAAATAAATAAGTAAATCGAATTATAATATGGTCCAATACGCACCTACTGAACGAGCGTACAAATCCCCCCAACCAAACAAGGACAGGAGATGGTAAACTAATTCACGGCGACGTATCTTTCCATGCTATGAATCCAATATGGTATCCGGACCCCAACAAGGTTCAATACCTTCTCATCGAAGTAGTAAGTCACACCTACA
Organism: Iris pallida; assembly: GCA_029216955.1. Lineage (NCBI taxonomy): Eukaryota > Viridiplantae > Streptophyta > Magnoliopsida > Asparagales > Iridaceae > Iris > Iris pallida. The sequence continues at coordinate 5,680,584 of JANAVB010025798.1, forward strand.
ACCAAACAAGGGCAAGATGTGACGAACTAATCTGCGACAAGTTATTGTTCCCAGCCACGGTCAGATACAAGTACCCAAACCAAAAGTACTCGTACCTAACGGATAGGGTGCCTAACCGTTCCAAGTGAAATATAGTTAAGAATAATCCTTCCTACGCATGGGCCCTGGCTGAATAGGATCGGCGTATTCCCCCTTGGGCACCAGAGGCCCCATCAGTAAGCATGACGTTCCGCAGAATCGTCAGTGGCCGTCAATAATCATGGGTCATCAACCCCGTATCTCCAGCGGAGAGTCCGGGTCACAAGGAAAAGTGCATCGAAGCCCATACGCTAAGGAATTGTCCTCCCCGCCCAATGTCTACTATGTTGTATCCACAACAATAACCTCTATAACCGCTAAGTCAAACTAGCATGCAACTTCTATTAGCGGTTATTCCTATGGCACGGCTTGTACGTACTGGTGGCCAGCCAATCACGCACTTCCGTGTTCTACATGCGACTCACAACTTTGTGGTACTACGTGTCAAGGCCAATGAATGCAACACACAAGGTGGTCCCTTAAATCTAGGATTAATGTGTAAGAAAAAATACATAGCAGGAAAAAAAAGTAAGTTCTAACAGGTTATGCCATGTATCACAGTTTATTTTGCATAAAGAAAATAAATAATACATAAAATATGAGCTAAAATAAATAAACAGCAAATGCCAAGGTGTCTTGCCTGGTAGGACGCCTGGTGTACTGCAATGATCCACGTGGCAGGAACTGCAACTTCGGTACAACAACTATACATGGTGACCTCGGATGGTGGTACGGACAGTTTCATTGGGTCCAGTAGGGTCAAATTGGTTAGGATGGACATAAGATAGTCTTGAAATGGGCGAAAGAATAGGAATAAAGAGATTTGTCACGGACGAGAGAATGATCGAAGTAAAGTGGATAAATAATATTTATACTATTTTAGAAAAATATTTATCGTACTCAAAAAAATTATTATATCTATTAGTTAAAATATTTCTTTTTGGAAAAAATAAAAAAATATATACTTGAAGATAAAAATCTTTTTATAAATTGGAAACTACCTGTATAAAATAAAACCTACTAGGAAATCCTTTTTGGACAAAACTAAAATTTGTCAATAAAGTTTGGTTCAAGAAATCAAATCAAAAATATCGAGGATATATATATATATATATATTTTTTTTTTCGAGGATATATATATATATATATATATATATATATTATATATATATATATATATATAATATAAATAACTATAGTTTTCTTGGTAAACCAATGATAATAGTAATAATCAGTAAAACAATAAATACTAGGAAGTATAATAATACTAGTGCTCATAATATATGCACATCTACAAATTTTAAAATGTAATATATACCAATGTACGTACTGTAGGCAGCAACACTTAGGCTGCCATCTAAAATAATAATCATAATAACATTAATAATGATAATAATAATAATAATAATAATAATATAATAATAATACGAAATACCTTTTCCTACATATCTATAAACTTAGCTATATACTGGTAAAAAATAACAATTAAAACAAAACAAAACAAAAACAAATAAAATAAAATAAAATAAAATAATAATAATAACAAAAGGATCAAAAGCATCACAGCACTTGCTGTGTTCCCTTCTCTTCCCAAAAGGGGGAGGGCACGCACGAGAGGGGGAAGAGTTGAACGGGAATGGGGGAACGGAGAGCGGAGGTGAGAGAGTGAGGAAAGGCGAAGGGAGATGTGCGATCGGCCGGTCGCAGGTGGACGTGGGGAGAGAAAGGAAAGAGGGCGGAGCGGAGGAGAAGACAGGAGGAACCGGCGGAGAGGGTTTCGGAGAGGGCGCGCGGACCGGAGGCGAGTGGGGGCTAAGGCGCGTGGGCGGCGATGGACGGAGGTCGTGGCGCCGGAGGAGTGGGATCCCGCGGAGGGGTTCGGCGCACAGGCGACGCGGACGAACGGCAGGAGTAGGCGGCTAGTCCGGCATGGTCGCGGGGAAAGGCTGTTCGGCGCTGGTCTGCCGGCGCGGAGGGGCGCGGGGGGTCAGGTGTGCGCGCACGGCACGGAGGTGCCAGGCGGCGTGCGCACGGCACGGAGGAGCCAGGCGGTGCGGCTCCGCGACGGCGGCCGAACATGGGGGAAGGAGGCGGCGGAGAAGCTAGGTTTTCGGCCAGGCGCTACTCCGGCCAGATCACGGCGATCGGTACCGACGTGGGCGGAGGTCTCGCGACGGAGATCGGTCTCAGTTTAGGGTTTCGGCCTTTTACTTTGTTTTTCTCTGTGGTGTTTGGGCGTTGGGCTCTAACAGAGGAGTCGGTCGGGGATGGCCGGGGTTGTGGTGTGCTGGGTTGGCGGTGGTCGGGATGAGCCTCGTCGGATGGTGGGTCGTGTGGTCGACTCGGATTTTGGCGGGGTCTGGTTCGGTGGTGAGGGTGTTCGGATGGTCGGGTTTGGGCGAGGAGGTGGTTGCGATGATGACGGTGCTGATGTCGTGGGTGGTTCTCCAGGGGGTGCCGGAGATACGGGGTGGTTCTGTTGGTGAAAGTCGAGGAAGGCGGTGGTGGTGTGGTCGATGGAGTTGCGGGGTTGGACGGGACACGGTGGAGGACGGTACAGGAAACTAGGTTAGGATTTTAGATGTACGTGTCGGGGTTGTCGACACGATGGATGATGTATATGTAAAATTGAAATAAGATTATGGACACTGACACGGTGCACGCACATTTGTGGTGGAGAAACTTGTGGAGAATAGAAATACAATGATGGATGAGTACCTGCCTATTTATAGGATGTGGGAATTCCCATTAAGATAAGGATTAGGATTGGTTTAAAACCCAAGTAGATAATTTACCATTTAATTTAAAATCATTTAAATCCAAATCTAAATATAAATTCAATTCCAAATACAAATCAAATTTGAATCTAATTAAATTTTTAGCTCAAAATCAAATGGGATAAATCAATTTTCAAATATTTAACTATTTAAATAAATCCAAAAATCAAATCAAGATTTAAATGGCCACAATAATTTCAAAATATTTTCCAAAAATACAATAAAATAATTTCAAAAATACTATTATTATTTAAATGCACTATTAAAATAATATTATAAAGAATATTATATATTATTAGTGACTGCTATAAACGAAAAGGCTTTCATAAATAAAATCGTAAACCTTGGAAATTTTAGTATGATAACTAAAAAATAATATTTATATATATTATTTTGAAAATAGAAAAATATTTTTCTAAATTGTGTACACTCGCACATAATCGCACTCGTCGAGCAAATTCGAAAAAGAAATAAAAGGTCGTGCACGACGTATAATACGATTACGCGACGTATATTACAAAATTTTAAATCAGTACTAAATAAAAAATAGTAAAATTTTTTAGGGGTTTTACATCCTACCCAACTTAAAAGAATTTCGTCCTCGAAATAATAATTAGTAGGGGGTGAGAGGACACAAGGGGGTATCAATGGGGATCCAACGATGACGGTGTTTTCATAAATCATGTCGTAAAAAATCGCGATCTAGATCGTAGAAAAACAATACGGTATGGTCATAATCGATATGATGGCTTAGAGGAAGTTCTAGTACAACGCTTTCGTTCCTCTAAAATAGGTGAAGGCGAAAGCAATATAGAGTTCGAAGGAGGCGTTATCGAATACGAATATGTGATTCAAAGACGATCGAATAATTTCAAAGAAATTGTCAAGGCAGTCGTGGATGGGATCCCAAGGGGTAAGTTTAACTATATCACATCCACGTAGATTAAAAAGGCGAACCAAAGTGCACTCGGTTGATCAGACCATCATGCACCGGTTCTGATTAGACAATATGTTAAGTGGGTCGATCCAAATAACATATGTCTTGAACAAGCTCGATAAATGAATAAACTTGCAAAAACTAGGCTATATTAGCATCATTAGTTAAGATGGTAACAACATAAGCACGAGAGATTTAAGATTTGAAATAAAGAATAAACATGAATAGTCTATGAGTCATAGGAACCTAAGTCTTGTTTATTCCTATACAATCATTCTACGGTTTTATTGACCAAGACTTGGTTGACCAAATGGGTAAAATTTCTAGTCTCAATGGTCTAGATAATACTATTGTATTCCCTTAATGGTCAATGGTGTGTCATGTCGTGGGGTATTCTACCCATCTTAAAGAATTAAGCTAAGGGTGTTTGGGATGTCGTGGGGTATTCTACCCAACTTAAAGAATTAAACTAAGGGTGTTTGGGATGTCGTGGGGTACTCTATCCAACTTAAAGAATTAAGCTAAGGGTGTTTGGGACATCTAAATAGTAGGGTCAACCTCTAGCAAGCACGAAGGGAAGATAAGGATAATGATATAAGGAATCAAGCAAGATGCAATCGATGAGTCAAACGGTAGATTGAAGAAAGTGGTCAAGTATGTGGATGAGATCTTAGACTTTTAATCCTATTCGGAGGCTTGCTTGGTACGATAAAGTAACCAAACAATTTATCTTGACCTGCATGGGCCACCACAAAAATATGTAACGCCCCAGTCCCAAATATGTAGGACTAGGAACGTAGACATGCCAGCTGTATAATAAATATACGTAAGCTGTAGAATATAGTAGAACCATAACTAATCTCATCCACACAGAATAATAGGCAATAAAAGATATATAAAGATAATGATTTGTCTTGATATAATATGTTGGGCGGAGACAAATCCACTACCAACAAAATAAGAAAAAATACATGAAAAATGAAATAAGTATGGCGAGCGAAGCGAATACGATCCAAGTGCAATCATCCTCGAAGAAATAGCGATGACCACGGCTAGAGCTAGAACACCTGCGAAAGACAATAGCACACATCTGGAGAGATAACCAGGTCCTCAGAGGGACGTAACAAGACACATAATATCATACCATATAAACTGAATAAATATTGCTCAAATAAATAAGTAAATCGAATTATAACATGATCCAATACGCACCTACTGAACGAGCGTACCATCCCCAAAACCAAATAAGGACAGGAGATGGTAAACTAATTCACGGCGACGTATCTTTCCATGCTATGAATCCAATATGGTATCCGGACCCCGACAAGGTTCAATACCTTCTCATCGAAGTAGTAAGTCACACTTTCAACCAAACAAGGACAAGATGTGACAAACTAATCCGTGACAAGTTATTGTTCCCAGCCACGGTCAAATACAAGTACCCAAACCAAAAGTACTCGTACCTAACGGATAGGGTGCCTAACCGTTCTAAGTAAATATAGTTAAGAACAATCCTTCCTACGCATGGGCCCTGGCTGAATAGGATCGGCGTAGTCCCCCTTGGGCACCAGAGGCCCCATCAGTAAGAGCATGACGTTCCGCAGAATCGTCAGTGGCCGTCAGTAATCATGGGTCATCAACCTCGTATCTCCAGCGGTGAGTCCGGGTCACAAGGAAAAGTGCATCGAAGCCCATACGCTAAAGAATTGTCCTCCCCGCCTAATGCCTACTATATTGTATCCACAACAATAACCTCTATAACCGCTAAGTCAAACTAGCATGCAACTTCTATTAGCGGTTATTCCTATCGCACGGCTTGTACGTACTGGTGGCCAGCCAATCACACACTTCCGTGTTCTACATGCGACACAGAACTTCGTGGTACTACGTGTCAAGGCCAATGAATACAACACACAAGGTGGTCCCTTAAATCTAGGTTTAATGTGTAAGAAAAATAATACATAGCAGGAAAAATGAACAGTAAGTTCTAACAGGTTATGCCATGTATCACAGTTTATTTTGCATAAAGAATAAATAATGCATGAAATATGAGCTAAAATAAATAAACAGCAAATGGCAAGGTGTCTTGCCTGGTAGGACGCCTGGTGTACTGCAATGATCCACGTGGCACGAACTGCGACTTCGGTGCAACAACTATACATGGTGACCTCGGATGGTGGCACGGACAGTTTCATTGGGTCCAGTAGGGTCAAATTGGTTAGGGTGGACATAAGATAGTCTTGAAATGGGCGAAGGAATAGGAATAAAGATTTGTCACGGACGAGAGAAGGATCGAAGTAAAGTGGATAAATAATATTTACTATTTTAGAAAAATATTTATCGTACTCAAAAAATTATATATCTATTAGTTAAAATATTTCTTTTTGGAAAAAATAAAAAATATACTTGAAGATAAAAATCTTTTTTATAAATTGGAAACTACCTGTATGAAATAAAACCTACTAGGAAATCCTTTTGGACAAAACTAAAATTTTTCAATAAAGTTTGGTTCAAGAAATCTAATCGAAAATATCGAGGATAAGATTATATATATATATTATATATATATATATATATATATATTTCTATAGTTTTCTTGGTTAACCAATGATAATAGTAATAATCAGTAAATAACAAAATAATAGGAAGTATAATAATACTAGTGCTCATAATATTGCACATCTACAAATTTCAAAATGTAATATATACCAATGTACGTACTGTAGGCAGCAACACTTAGGCTGCCATCTAAAATAATAATCATAATAACATTAATAATGATAAATAATAATAATAATACGAAATACCTTTTCCTACATGTCTATAAACTTAGCTATATACTAGTAAAAAATAACAATTAAAACAAAACAAAAACAAAAAAATAAAAAAATAAAAATAATAATAAAATAACAAAAGGATCAAAAGCATCATAGCACTTGCTGTGTTCCCTTCTCTTCCAAAAAGGGGAGGACACGCGCGAGGGGGAAGAGTTAAACGGGAATAGGGGGAACGGAGAGCGGAGGTGAGAGAGTGAGAAAAGGCGGAGGGAGATGTGCGGTCGGCCGGTCGCAGGCGGATGCGGGAGAGAAAGGAAAGAGGGCGGAGCGGAGGAGACAGGAGGAACCGGCGAAGAGGGTTTCAGAGAGGACGCACAGACCGGAGGCGAATGGGGGCTAAGGCGCGTAGGCGGCGAGGGACGGAGGTCGCAGCGCCGGAGGAGTGGGATCCCGCGGATGGGTTCGGCGCACAGGCGACGCGGAGGAACGGCAGGAGCAGGCGGCGGCTACTCCGGCGTGGTCGCGGAGAAAGGCGGTTCGGCGCTGGTCAACCGGCGCAGAGGGGCGCGGAGGGGTCAGGCGGTGCGCGCACGACACGGAGGGGCCAGGCGGCGTACGCACGGCACGGAGGAGCCAGGCGGTGCGGCTCCGCGACGGCGGCCGAACATGGGGGAAGGAGGCGGCGGAGAAGCTAGGGTTTTCGGCCAGGCGCTACTCCGGCCAGATCACGGCGATCGGTACCGACGTGGGCGGAGGTCTCGCGACGGAGATCGGTCTCAGTTTAGGGTTTCGGCCTTTTACTTTGTTTTTCTGTGGTGTTTGGGCGTTGGGCTCTAACAGAGGAGTCGGTCGGGGATGGCCGGGGTTGTGGTGTGCTGGGTTGGCGGTGGTCGGGATGAGCCTCGTCGGATGGTGGGTCGTTGTGGTCGACTCGGCTGATTTTGTTGGGGTCTGGTTCGGTGGTGAGGGTGTTCGGATGGTCGGGTTTGGGCGAGGAGGTGGTTGCGATGATGACGGTGGTGATGTCGTGGGTGGTTCTCAGGGGGATGGTGGAGATGTGGGGTGGTTCTGTTGGTGAAAGTCGGGGAAGGCGGTGGTGGTGTGGTCGATGGAGTTGCGGGGTTGGACGGGACACGGTGGAGGACGGAGCAGGAAACTAGGTTTAGGATTTTATGATGTACGTGTCGGGGTTGTCGACACGATGGATGATGTATATATAAAATTGGAATACGATTATGGACACCGAAACGGTGCACACACATTTTTGGTAGAGAAACTTGTGGAGAATAGAAATACAATGATGGATGAGTACCTAACTATTTATAGGATGTGGGAATTCCCATTAAGATAAGGATTAGGATTGGTTTAAAACCCAAGTAGATAATTTACCATTTAATTTAAAATCATTTAAATCCAAATCTAAATATAAATCCAATTCTAAATACAAATCAAATTTGAATCTAATTAAATTTTTAGCTTAAAATCAAATAGGATAAATCAATTTTCAAATATTTAACTATTTAAATAAATTCAAAAATCAAATCAAGATTTAAATGGCCATAATAATTTCGAAATATATTTTCCAAAAATACAATAATAATAATTTCAAAAATACTATTATTATTTAAATGCACTAATAAATAATTAAATAATTTATAAAGAATATTATTTTAGTAACTGCTATAAACGAAAAGGCTTTCATAAATAAAATCGTAAACCTTGGAAATTTTAGTATGATAACTAAAAATAATATTATATATATTATTTTGAAAATAGAAAATATTTTTCTAAATTATGTACGCTCGCACATAATCGCACTCGTCGAGCAAATTCGAAAAAGAAATAAAAGGTCGTGCGCGACGTAAAATACAACTACGTGACGTATATTACAAAATTTTAAATCAGTACTAAATAAAAAATAGTAAAATTTTTAAGGATTTTACATTGACTTCCAGTGACCTGGTATGACCTAGTATGACTTAGTTTGACCTAGATTGACCTAGTTTTGACTTAGACTTGCATTCATGACTTAAATTAGTTTCCTTTTTCAGTATAAAGCCCTGTTTGACTTGTAGTATCTTATTTAGGTCTGTGATTACTCTGAGCGTCTGTTCACCTTATCAGCTCAGGACCACAGGCGAGTACATTCACAGATAGTTTTTATTGTCTTGATCTGCTATATCCGATTCAGTTGTAGTGTCTTACTTGATTTCTAGTCACGATAGTTCACGGACTGGTATATGTTGGATCATGACATGGAATGTTGTTCCTAGATTTTTATGGTATATTGGTATATGTTCTGTCTTATTTCCATGTATTGGTATAGACACCGATTCTAAAGGGGATTTGCTACCCTTATGGAATCCCGTGTCATAATGTGTCATGTCCAGATCTATTATACTATTCGGGGATGGGGAAGTTATTAGTGGTTGCGTGATCAAAATTCTCACATTGTTCTATTGTACATATGGTTCATAGCTATACCCTCGCCTCACGACGGGTAAAGCCTTACCCTATATGGTTCATAGCTTTCCATGGTGACCGGCCTTACCGCTCTATTGTATTTATTGTTCGTAGTCGGTTGGATGGAAAGCCTGAGTATATTTTCCTAAGCCGATCACATAACACACTAATAATTCAAGGCACCTTTTATATTTATTATCGTTGGAGACTAAGTTCTGTTCGGGAGAAGGGTTACAGCCCCGATCCTTGTTTGGTTTAGGGGTTGTAACTCGGCTTCCGAATAGTTCTCAAGTCGTCCTATATATATATATATTTATATATCATCCTATTCAGTACTCACATCTCGATATATTTTTCTGTTGATTTTGTCTTGTATTTCATTACACTGTCTCTTATAGAATTTGTCAATTCATATGGAACTGCTATTGGTGTTTGAACTTGCTCATTTTTTTGACAGGATACCTTTGACATATTACAGATAATTCTGAGACAGATTGTCCGACCTATTATGGGGTCGAGTCTGATGGAGTAGACCCGGACTGTGGCTTATTAGTAGAGCTACTAGACTTTGCTCACCCTGAGTAGTGTAGCTTAGTTAGGTTTGTCTGGCCTGCGAGCCAGCTAGTACTCTTCAGTCTGTAGTGATTATATATATTTTCTGTGACTCTGTGATGTTATGTATAGCTCTGGACTCGTATGGATCTTGGACTTATTTCCTGTTTTCATCTATCATATTTTTCTTTCCATGCTATCTACCTTAGTTTTACATTTGTGATTGAGACTGTATTGCTATGTCACCTCCATTCGGAGTGTATACTGTATAGGTACCTTTATGTTTAGTTGTAGTTTTTATAGATGACCTAGACCGCGTTCTACCGCCGATGTTGCGGCGTAGGCTGGACGTAACCACGTACTCGTGCCCCTGATCAGGGTGCGGGTCGTGACATTAATAAAATTCTCAAAAATAAACTACTATAATTTTGTATTCACTCCAAGCCGTTAAATTTAACCATGACAAAAATCTAATCTTATTCATAAATCTCAAAGTAAAATTTTCACGTTACTACTACCTTTTCCAAAATTTAACATTTTTACTCCAACTTTAAACTCGACAGTTCATAAATCATGAATCCATAAAATTTCTATATCACTTCATAAATTTAAAGCTCCAAAAATTTTCTCAAATAATCCTCAAGATAACCCTTAGCATATCACGAGCAAATAAAAAATTTACAGCTCAATATTTTAACGCACTCACCAACCATAACATCTACTTCTAAGTCATGCAAACATAATCACAACTTTTTAAACCCAAAATCTAAATAGATTTCTAAATCTTCAATCAATAGACACGATTTCAAATTTGAACTTTTCCTCAAGAATTATTTTCATACCTTCCAAATATTTTAACCCAAAATTTTAATATCATTACTTCCACTTAAAAATTTAAAATTTTTAACATATTAATCGTAACTTGTACGACTCAATTTACATAGTTCATACTGCCACTTTTACAATCTTAAGATCATTTCCAACCCAAGTTTTAATCCGCTAAAAGATGTATAACCATAATCCAATAACTTATGAATATCAAACAAAAATTCACATAACTTTTCTTAAATTAATTTTTGGAGATTCTAACTATTTTCCTCCAGTACCAAAATAAAATTATATCAATTCTCTGGTAATCTACTTAGAAATCTCAAGACTAAAACTTTCTTTGGTAATAACCTACTAATCATTAAATCATCCTTTTAGAAAAAATGACCTTACAACTTAGTTAAAGTCTCTTTTTATTCCAATTGCCAATGTAATCCTTCTAGCCATATGGTTGACCAATAAGTATATAATAGTGTAGTTATCTTTCTAACCATGTTTAAGCACAAGATGATAAGGTGTAGGTAGAAAGAGTTCAAGCAAGATGCAAAAATCAAGGGAGGCAACGAGAGTTCGGAATTTAGAAATCAAAGGAGGTGATCAAGTACGTGGATGAGATTCCTAGACTCTAATCCTATATTGCAGGCTCACATCGGTACAGTTACGTAACCGAAGTGATAAACAGATCTGCATGGGCCACCACAAAATATGTAACGCTCCAGTCCCAAAATAGGACTAGTAACGTAATCATGCCAGCTGCATACATACGAAGCACACTTCAATATACGGAAACCTTGTATGTATACATAAGATGTAAAATACAGTAATTCAAGACAAACTAAATCTCATCCACAATAAAAAAATAATAATATAAAATCAACTTGAATATTTATGATACAATCGTTGGGTGGAGACGAAGTCCACTACCAACTATCAAAATAAGAGAAAGTATACAAGGAAATAATCCACGAAAATATCTAGACGAACCAAAAGCGATCATCTTCGAAGGAATAGAGAAGACCACAATCTTGGCTTAGAACACCTGTAGTAAATCATGAAAGCACACACCTGTAAAGATCACCATGTCCTCAGAGGGACGTAACAAGATACATAAAAATACCATAATGAACTGTAAATGAAACATGACAAGGGAAAGATCCCATGCTCCAACACAACGGAACCTAACCATTTAGGTGTAATGCAAGTCAAAAACTGTACTGGAACGTATAAGTGGGTAGGAATAAAGAATAGCATCCACTAGAGGCTTTCGCATGAACAAGTATACGTCTCTGACCGTATCTGACGCGTGGTTAGGGCCGTGCAATGGATATATCCCCTAGTCCATACTTTGCATCGCTAGCATACCTCCTGACCGTATCTGACGCATGGTTAGGGCCGTGCAATGGATATCCTCTAGCAATACACCCATCACAGGAAAACCATGAACCCATAACCGGGCAAATAGAAGGCTGTGGGTTATCTCATACGTCCCAGTTGTTTTTCCCGCTCATGTAAAACACAAGTCATATCCATGGCTAGGCGATCCATATCTCTATGCAAGTCGCTATCTAGACTCCGTTAATCCATAAATGACCGACACACGAACCGTCCGTATCGGTAGCAAGTCGAATACGTAGGTTCGTGCCGACTCTATGATCCTCACTCATGTGTCGTGCATGAGACGTGTCAACAGGTCAAAGAAGTTATGAAGCATAACTTTAATACATCGGGAAAGTCAGCTACCACATATGGTCCACACACTACTAAAATCTGTCAAATCAGCGACGCCTCAATGCGTCGCTCAATAGGGAAAATACGTCGCTAATTCCTATTAGCGACGTATTTAGCGACGTAGGCACGTAGTCGCGATTAACCTAGTCGCTAAACAAAAAAATATCGCAATACGTCGCTATTGCGACGAGCTTTAGCGACGCTGCTACGTCGCTAATTCAGCGACTGCCAGCGACGTAAAACGTCATCATTTACCGACGTATACTAGCGACATTAAGCGACTTGACATGCATCGATACTGACCTGGCTTGAGAGCCATATGGCGATGTTCTGTGACTTTTCTACGTCGCTACAGTACCGACGTTTAGTGACGATCAGCGACGGTTTTCCTTATAGTTAGCGACGTTGATAGCGACGTTATTGTCGTCGCTGAACGTCGAAAATTGTCGCTGAACGTCGCTAATATTAAAAAATAAAAAATACAGCATTTGCAGCATTCCCTGCAGCATTTGCAGCAGCCCTGCAGCATTTGCAGCATCCCCCACACCATTTGTTAAAGCAACAACGGTGTGTATCACGAACACAGTATCAAACAACACAGATACACACAATCACGAACACGTTTGAAACACAATCTCATCAATCAACACAGATATATGAAAATTTGTAACAACAATGTCAAACATAATGGTCCACAACTTAATTGCCAAGTACGGGAACGAATGGCTCAGAACATAACCTAAAATTCATTCTAGCATACATTAGTATGAATCATCTATGTTCTGTACATATGGTGTAGTATATGTTCTTATCGTATGTAGTATCTGAAGAATGTAACATAATCAAGATGAACTCACATAATGTAATACTAAGACATCATCTACTATATATATAAGATATAGTGATAGGTTGTTGTATCATCATTGCCGAGGGATGAGGGTCGGAGGACAGTCAACTTTATCTACGGCTACATAGTTTTTGCCTCGCCAGGCTGCAGGGACTATGTCCTGATCACGATGTCGTACCGTAGATTAATGCAAATAGAGCTGGAGCCAAAATACAGAAACCAAAATATGATATCCACCTCAAGTGTAGAGTCAGGGGATCAGAAGAACTTTTCCACCCTCTCCCTCTCTCACGCTATCAACGTCACAACTTTTCTACCTCAATTCTGATCAAGCATCTTCCTTCTTCTCTCCTCCACCATGGCTCTGAACCCATCTGCTCCTCCCTACTTCCCTTCTTCTTATTTGACTCTCTCAGCCACATATGATATCCAGCTCAAGTGTAGAGTTGGGGGAGAAGAAGTGGACAGGAAGAGGAGGGGGAAGTAGCACAGCCGGCGGCATGACCCGGAGGAAGTACATAGGTTTTCTTCAACATACGTAGGAGAACTATAAGGATATATCTTTTCACAACATATCACCTTGTCAAAGACCCTTAATGTGACATCCATGTTACCGCGGTGTCGGAAGACTAACAATTCATAATTTTCTAAGCCGTATGTTTTGACATAATCCTCAAACCGGATTTCAGTTCTATGTAATAATGCAAGATTACTACATAGGAGGAAAGAGTTGGAAGGATTATGTCAAAACACACGGCTTAGAAAATTATGATATGTTAGTCTTCCGACACCGCGGTAACATGGTTGTCACATTAAGGGTCTTTGACAAGATGACATATTGTTAAAAGATATATCCTTATAGTTCTCCTACGGATTTGAAGAAAACATCTGTACTTCCTCCGGGTCATGCCGCCGACTGTGCTGCTTCCTCTCTTCTGTCCACTTCTTCTTCCCTGACTCTATACTTGAGCTGGATATCATATGCGGCTGAGAGAGTCAAATAAGAAGAAGGGAAGTAGGGAGGAGCAGATGGGTTCAGAGCCATGGTGGAGGAGAGGAGAAGGAAGATGCTTGATCAGAACGGATGGCTCAGAACACAACCCAAAATTCATTCTAGCATACATTAGTGTGAATCATCTATGTTCTGTACATATGGTGTAGTATATGTTCTTATCGAATGTTATCTGAAGAATGTAACAGAATCAAGATGAACTCACATAATGTAATACTAAAACGTCATCTACTACTATATAAGATATAGTGATAGGTTGTCGTATCATCATTGCCGAGCAGGAGCCACTTCCCCGGCTCTACAGAATCAATGCCACCCAAGTAAGGCAAAACTGAATCAGCATTGTCTTCCGGATCGTCCTCATTAAGGCATAACGGGTTGCTCAGCGTGCCCAGCTTCTTCAACTTCTCGCTGGCTGCAGAGTCGAAATAGGAACGGGTCCTCTTTGTCGGCCCGGAGCTCTGACTCGCACTCGTCGCCTCGCTACCGGTTTCTCTCCTCCTCTGACGCGGGTCATAAGAAAAAAAAATTCGTACCTCTTCTTCACATAAACATCATTGTCGTCTTGTACTCGAGCCTCCTCGTTGGACTGCATGAAGAGAACTCTCGGTCTCACTAGCTACTGGTGCTGGATGAATAGAACTCCCGGTCTCACTAGCAACCGGTGCCACTTCCTCCTTAACTATAGGAGGAGCCACCTCAGCATTCACTGTTTCCCTCAAACGACGTGCCGCTCCTCGGGTCATGGGTGATATCTGGTAAGCAAGCTAATATAATTGTAACATAAGCAAGCTAACTAAAGGAACCATCATGTAATTTGAGTACATTTTCGAAAGCAGATAAAGTACAATAAATTTGATTTTTTGCCAAGTAGCAGAACGGATGGCTCAGAACACAACCCTAAAATTTATTCTAGCATACATTAGTGTGATCTATGTTCTGTACATATGGTGTAGTATATGTTCTTATCGTATGTAGTATCTGAAGAATGTAACAGAATCAAGATGAACTCACATAATGTAATACTAAGACATCATCTACTACTATTATATAAGATATAGTGATAGGTTATCGTATCATCATTGCCGAGGGATGAGGGTCGGAGGACAGTCAACTTTATCTACGGCTACATAGTTTCTGCCTCGCCAGTCGAATGGCTGCAGGGACTATGTCAGTGAACTAAATCATATTTCATATTTCAGTCAAAGGGTACTGAACAGAAAGTCTAATTTTCCATATTTCAGTAATATCAGTGAGCTAAATCATACTCAACTGTCGAGAATACTTAGGAGAAAACTCATTCACAGGATTAGCATCCATCCTTCGTGACATAGCTGAAATTTTATAGGGCTCGATAATAATTATTAGTCAATTTATTCATCATTTCAAAACCCTAAAAATGCCCAAAAAACTCCAGTATCAGTAAATAGGGCTCGAACCCTAAATTAGAATTCGAATCCAAGCAAAACATCAAATTGACAGTTGATATGCCCAAAAAATGAGATTTTTCAGTATATAGGTGTCACACTGTGAATCTTGTGTCCACACAGTGGGACACGACGTGTCCAAACCAGCAAAATAGGTGTCACACGAACTAGAAGCGAGTCCACGCTCTCGTGTTCCTCGCAGCGAGTCCACTGTCAGTCTCGTGTCCCCCGCAGCGAGTCCACGCTCTCATGGACACGAACTAGAAGCGAGAGAGAGAGCTAGAAGATGAGAAAAACTGGGAAGGAGCTACCAGAGGAAGGAGGAGGAGGAGAAGGAGGAGCTACCTAAGGAAGGAGGAGGAGGAGAAGGAGGAGACCGGAGGAGGGAGATCGCCAGAGGAGCGCCGCGGAGGAGAAGGCCGGAGGAGGGAAATCGCCGGAAGCGTCGCGGAGGAGGAGCGCGCCCAAATTGGAGAAGAAAAATTGTGAATGATCGAAAAGGAAACCATCGCTGGCTATATGAAACGATTAGCGACGTCCTTATAGGACGTCGTCCTTATAGGACGTCGCTAAACATCGCTGATATATAATAAACGGCAACGCAACTTAAAATGCGTCGCTACACGTCGCTATATCAGCGACGGGTACCGACGAACTTGTGACGCACTACCCCATTTAACAAAATGTAGCCGCTAGAGTCGCTATTAGTCGCTATTGGCGACAAACAGCGACGTCTTTTATTAACGTCGCTAAAACCCCAAAACTTAGCGACAAAATTTCACGGAGTCGCTAAATACGTCGCTGATATGACTTATTTTGGTAGTGACACACACGCACACACACAAATATCGATATACATATCGATGGTACCCAAGTCATACTCGGACACACTCTTACTAATGTAAAACACTAGAAACATATAAAATATCATGAATCAAATATAAGTACAAGGTGGTAAGGTATCTTGCCTGGTGGTGCGAAAGTGGCAAGTCCAAGAATCATAATGCCTGCAAGGAAAAGTCAAAATCCACGAACGGCTTCGGATGCTGAAACAAATATCAAAAATATTCTCAGGATAAAAGATATACCTAGGAAACGCCTATCCAAAAGTCAAATTCTGGAACAAGAGCAAAATTATAATTTTGAGTCAAAACGATGTCCGTCGTTGGACCCGCTTTGCACCGAAAAGCACGCCAGACCCTACGGTCTCTAAAGTCGTCAAACTACATGTCTACAGAATTGTTTTTCTGAGCCGAACTCAACGGTATGTCTAATTTTGAATTTCGAAGAGCCATGCACAAAATCGACCGTTGAGTGAGATTGTAGGCCCGCCAAAATGGCGTCCCGGTCAACGGTCTCAGAATCGGACCAAACTGGGCATACAGGACCGAAAAAATATTTGAGTCCAATGGCACAAGTTTTGTCGCGATTTGATGAGTGTACACAAAGTAATTGAAATTTTTTGAAAAAGTTTGATACGGGAAAATTTGACAGATACGAGTCAAATTCGTCGTGCACACGCGACAAATATGAATTTCGTCATGGCCCGCACGTCCGCAAAGTCGATACGGACCTTTCGATACTCTCGGTTTGCAATGGGGTCGCCCGGTTTGTCGGGACGTACCTCGTACCGGAGTTTTGAGTTTTTTCTTAAAACTGTTTTTTCGTGATTTTAATTTAATTAAACACAAAATTATTGTAGAATAAATAATTCTATTTGAAGGGGATGATAGGGGTCATGTGGGATTTCTACACGAATTTACGGAATTAAAAACGGATTAGAATCAAGAGAGTAATCGAACGGGGAAGTTGGATACCTCGTTGATCAAAACGGTCGTTGTTTTCGCCGTTGTTGTCGTTTTTTGCGGTGTGCTGTTGGCCGAGTGCGGGCTGCGACGTTGTACGCCAGTCGGAGGGAAGAAGAGGAGGAAGGAATTAGGGTTTAGGTGGTGGTGGCGGCTGCATGGTTTTGTTTGATGTAGGAGTTGTATGCAAATAGGGGTCGGTCAAAATGTAATTCGATATATATAAAGCTTAGTTGCTTCCTTCTAAACCAATAAGGTCGGGCCCCACAATTTCCCTTCACGCAGCATGAGCTGCTGCATGCTGCGGTTAATGGTGGCCGCCCCCTATATGGGTTTTATTTTATTATTATTATTTTTCTTTCCTTTATCTTTTCTTTCTTAACTAAAACTTCATATATATATATATATATATATAGATATATATATATATATATATATATATATATATAAAATATATATATATATATATATATATTATATATATATACCAAAAAATCTATTTAAAATTCAAATACCATTTAAAAGTCAACTATCCAATTATTTAATATATTTGAGCATATATATATATATATAAAATATATATCTATATATATATATATATATATAATATATATATAAAATACATTTAAATTATTTATGTATCTATATATTTTAATGGCAAGAAGATCACCATTAACTAAATAAAGAATTAATTCTCAAAATACATTAATAACAAATTAAAGTAATAAATAATCTAATAATAATTTTTTGGTGGACATTATTATACCTCTTATCCGAGTCCAAAAATTTTACAAATATTGGGAACATTATTTAAATAATAAAATACCAATTTTTGTACCAATAATCAAATAATTAGAATTTGTACATGAAATTCAGGAAAAATTTGTACATACATAAATATGCCTACATGGCCACATTTGGTCACACTACGTGCTTACATGGGCTTGGGTTTAAATAATAAAAAAATTCAAAATTTCAGCGGTTTTACAACTTCTGTGCGACGACTCCGTCGGAGCCGCTGTAATCGGCCGTTATGGAACCCGCCTTGCACGAGCGCAATCTAGGCTCGTGCGGTATCACGCCTTAGCGAGGACGATCGCTCCTACGGAGTGGGGCGTGACATAGGTCGACTCAAGCTACGCCTAGATCATCCTGAGCATCGGAACTCGGGTTACGGTTTCGATCTTCCCCAATAAAATTTGAATAAAAAATTCCTGACATCAACAACATTTTTTTCTCTGAATTGTCTAATTATTCATACTAATTTATGAGATGTTCTCAGAATCTCATACTTCTGTTTCTACTAATTTTTTTCTTTGAAATAATAATTTTTTATGTTTTGGATGTGAGGATGTAGCAAGAAATCCAAACCCTCAACCTGGTCCTCCATACCTTCATCGAGGCTGTGACTCCATATCCTCAAACTAGATCTTTGGCCACTTCAAATTTCTGAAAAGATAAGCACAATGTACTTACTTATCTCCTATTCATGGTCCAAGAGAGGCTCTGACTCCATTGATATGCTCACATGGACTCGAAACCGTACGCCCTTAAGATGCTTGATCAAATGCTCTAATAGTAGGATAATATCAATTTCCTAATTTAAGATGCCAATTTTTTTTAATTTAAACTTTTTCTCAGGAGTCTATCACGGCACAACGGCTGATGGCCCAGATGGTTCAATGGTGATGGTCGATCTTGACGATCACAATTCTTCTGAAGGGTTGGCCAAGAAGGTGCAACGAGCTATTTCATAAGTTTATTCCTGCTGCCATATGTCATAAACATTTATTTAAGTGTTAGATTCAGTTGTTACTTTGGGCATTCTTCCAAACAATTGAACTCAACTTCCATGTTTCTAGCAATTAATACTCAAGCTTCCATATTTTTTCATGAAACGAAATACTTTCTATTTCTGAAGCTTTGATTAATATTTCCTCCACTGCATCAAGACACATTGTAACATCTAGTTTCTAAAAATGAGGGTAATTTTGAACTTTTGTATTTTTATTTATTTAATAATTTATTTAAAATCATGATAAGATTTATGGTAATTTTTAGTTAATTTAAAACTATTTAAAACCATGACTTATGATTTTGATGGTTGACTAGTGTAATCCTAGAAATTGCTAAGCCTAGAGACTAACCATGACCATGTGAGCCTAGTCATGTGATTAGGATGACTAATTGCAACTTTTTAGCCTGGGAATATTTTGGTCATTTTGACAATTTTGTGAAATTGTAATTTTGATTAATTAATATTGTGCTAATCTTTTAGTTAAACTTAACCTAGAGTTTAGCCTAATCTAGATTAGCCTTGAGCTTATAGTCTTGATTAGGGTAACCTAGCAACGACAAGGTTAACAATATCTAGATATTTCTAAGTAGGATATTTTTTTTAGGATATTTGTGAAAAAGAAGCCTTAGGACTATTGGACAAATAGGAGAACTTGGAATTTGTTGGACAAATCTTAGCCACACATCTAAAACCCTAACCCTAACTATTCCTACAGCAATCAAGCCCATTCCCTCCCCATTTAATCACATCATCAAAGTTCTTGCCTCTTATTAAAACCTACTAAGAACCCTACTTGTGTTCTTCCCCAAACCTTCACCAAATCCTTATTTCTCAACCAAATTGGACCAAACGAATTGTGTTGGACTCCCCTACAGTAGTAGAGGCTAGTGGGGGCTTGCTTGCAAGGAGTGGAGCGCGTTTGGACATCGCTCGAAGAAGACAACTTCTCATTTCGAGACCCTTTTCATTGAGGATTTACCCTCAATAGGTAAAATCCTATAAACCCTAATAAATTCTTGATTTCTTTCTATAGATGCATTTATTTAGGGTCCCCCTAGGCGTAGCCCAAGTTTGGTAGGAAATCGTGTCCATTTTGTGTCCGTATCGGACACGTATGGGTGTATTTAAATGAGTGTTCGATGAAATACCTCATAGGATTTTTTGTTCTTGGTTTTCAAAATAATTTATATATTTTGGAAGCTTATTATGTGTAGATCATAACCCTAACTGACTGAGTTAATTTCTGACACGATTATGTCAATTTTGGACACGGGAATACTGTGTACGACACATCGTGCATTGTCCTGCTACTGGACACGTCGTATTCGCTGCACACGACCGATTGGACACGAAAGTTTAGGAGAAGGTCGGGGACATGACTGACACTGTCATAAATTTTGGGGTGGTGTCATGTCGTGTCGAGGGAGAAACACGAGCGTACTGATTCTACACTACACTGTTACACGCGCACAGGGCTCACTGATACGGGGTTTTGTCGCTTCTGGACACGTTGTGGTCGTGTGTCAGGGTGTCAGACACGAAGCCCTATACGTTGCAAACCCCTAGGCACGACAACGAGGTATCTCATGTCGTGTGTCGCGTCCTAGCCCGACTTGCATATGTGCACGAGACTGTCTGCACATTTTAGTGTCTGTTTTTCTACTTGATTGGACACCTCGTGTCCAAATGTTTGGACACGAGAACACCCCCACTTGACACGTGCACATGTGTCTAACCTCGGGATGTGACTGAATGGGATTTTGGTATTTCGAATGTCAAGGTAGGGTTCGAGCCTATTTCTGATACTGTGGTTTGAGTTTTGAGTTTAAATGGGTATCGGGTGTAGAGTTTTTATGTGTATTTAAGTTCCGAGTTTGATGTTAGGCTTGGAATGTTGAGAGGTATCCTGAGATGTTGATGTTGATAGGTGAAACCTGATATTTGGATTCAATTTCACGAATTTCCTGAGATGGAGTGACTGATTACTGAGATTGGGTATTTACACAAGAATTGTTTGAATTTGGGAATTTCTAATATAGGTTGATGTTGAATGTTCAGGAGTTCCTGAGTTTTGTCTTAGAGTGTTGTGAGGGAATCTGTTTTCTGAGGATACATAAAATGCAGTACATGTTCATAACCAAGTTGCAATGGGGTGAGTGTTAACTGAGAACTGAAATCGAGTTTGGGTTGCTGGGTTGAAAGGTTGTTAAAAACTGAAATCGGATTTAGAGAATGCTAAGGTAGGTTAGGGCTGGCTTTGTTTCAGCTAAGAATGAGTGAATGAGGTTGAGAGTTAGTTGGTTTGAGTAGAGGTTTTCGAATTAGGATGTGTAGGTGGGTATGAGACCAATAGGTTTAGATGTATGTGAGGTTGCATTGTATTTATTTTTCCATTATTGCCTTCGTAACTAAATTTGATTTCAGCCCATGTTAGGACTAAAAATCAGTCCATCTTCTATATTCATTCCCCTATGCATCCATACATTTCAGCATCATACAGTCTATGTTATGATTCATGTGTGTGTGTGGGTGTGAGTTGAGTGATAGTTAGTAAGGTAAGTTAGAATGTTAGTAGGTAAATGTTAAGGTAATTGATATTAAGGATAAGGTATTGTATTAAGAGGTAAGGTATTATAGATATGGGATTACCTATATGTATATTAGGAATAACTTTGAGGCATGCTCACATGTATATATATAACTTTGAGGCATGCTCACATGTATATATATATATATATATATATATATATATATATATATATATATATATATAATATATATATTATATATATATATATATATATCTATATATATATATTATTAGGTGTGGGATGAGGGTAGTGAAAAGGGTTGAGTTGTATCCTTAGTATACCTTGAGTTATGGTTTATCTATAGGATGTTTGAAACTAGGACTAGATGAGGTTTAATGCTACATTAGCCTAGAAATATATAGTTCACATAAGACCAAAACCCTAGAATTGACCAAGGTTTGACCCAATAGTTCAAGATTGACTAGAGTTGACCAAAAGTCAACATTCAGCCTAAATGTGACCAATTGACCCTTGCTAACCTAAGTTTGACCAGTTGACCAAGACAGCCTTGTTGTTGACCTAGTTTGACCAATCTAGACTTATTGACCTAGTTTGACCTAAATAGTTGACAAAAGTTGACCAATAGTTGACTTGACCTAGTTTGACTTAGAATCATGTAGTTTGTATTGTAGATTTCTATTATTACAATTGAGTACTTTATAACCTGTTTTACTCTAAATAGGACTCTGTGATACCAGTTCGGACATCTATTTATATCATTTATTTAGGATGACAGGCGAGTACATTCTCTGATCATTTATACTTGTTATGATTATATTCTTGCTCTAGATTACTTTACATGATGCTGTCACGTTATTATCATGGATTGGTACTATATGGATCTTGTCATACGATGTTATCTCCCTCGAGGTACATCAGATACAGTTGTCATGTGCTTTTCACGAACATCTTGTATTTCATGTACACCGCTTTCATGTATACTCTTGTGCAATCTTGTACTCTCATGATCACGTGAGCAAACGTGATAAAAAACCTCTTGTACAAGGTAACGTAACTTGACTGGATCCTTGTTATTGATTGGGGAGGGTGAATAGGAAATGGTTATGTGATCAATTCCATCTTGTACAATCTTGTGATATCTTGTGAAATCTTGTACAATCTTGTGAAATCTTGTACATGTCCTAAACCGTTTATATAACCATATCATGCTCTAAATCACATGTTACTTACAGTTCCTACTTATTATGTATATGATATTTCCAGTTATCAAATCTCTCTCATTTTTGTATATATTTCTTTACAGTCCATGTATCTTACCTTTTGCATGCTTTATATTTTTCCAACTTGAAATAAACTGCGTGAGATGTATTATGCTCGCTCCTGTCCTGACTGGACCTATTGAAAATACTACAGATGATGATGGTGACTGCCCTACCTTCTATGGGGCACATGAGGGTGACCTTCAGGAGCCCGAGGAGCTAGCTCAGTAGAGGATGCCTAGTCTAGTAGTTTTTTTAGTTTTCAGTTTGTATCGGATTGTTT
>JANAVB010025798.1:5703719-5706219 GCA_029216955.1 Iris pallida
TTGTAGATATTCAGTGATTGAATGTTGTACAACAAGTAGGCTGAGGACTATGCAACCTACAGTGCCTGTACAATTGTACAGTTCCTGAACTACGATTGTGTGTACCCCTGTGCACATAGCTCAACCTCTGTACACTCCCTCTAGCTATTAACACACACACAACTAAGCACTCATACAACACATATTAAAAACACACTCATGTATCAAGCTATGATACACTTCAATAAATACACACACTCACACTTATATATACTAGCACAACACTAAGGTGCATATATGCATATATACACACATCAATACTAATGTGGATTGTGCTCAATACTACACTAGTAGCCATACTCCTCTACACACATAGACCTATTTATCTATATATATGTATACACTATTATATATAAGCACACACTACATATGTTAATGCATAGGATACACATATACAATATTGACACATTCACTTTATTTTCAATACCAATTGGTATCAATAAAACACAACATATTCTCGATAGTATACCAACTATAGGTAAATCGATCTCCAAATGACAATCACCAATTGAAATCACACAATGCCCAAGTGCACAACACAATTTTATGGCATTTCACCGAATACTTGGTGTGCACTAGAGATATACACAAGCTTCTCCCTATGATACATGTTGGATACTCTCAGTACACTATGATACTACCCTCAATAACACATAAAAGATATTATAATTATAATTTATAATATAAAATACATATATACATATTATACCTAGCATAAGTTTCATCGGATAAATATATAAAATACAGTGAATGTGTCATCGTGTCAGCAACAGTGTCTGTGTCAATATCATGTCAGAGCAGTGTTAGTGTCCAAAATTTGGAGATTTAGGGTTTAGGGTTTACCTGAGAGGGAAGAGGGGGTCGTTGACGGGGGAGAGGGGGGTCGACGGCGTGGAGAGAGAGACGGAGGGTCGGTCGTCGATTGAGAGATGGAGAGAGAGGGGGCCGATCGTCAATGGGGGGTCGTCGAGCACGAAAGAAGGAGTCAACGGCGGGGGAGACGAAGTCAACGGCGGGGGAGAGGAGGAAAGACGGCGAGGAAAACCTAATTTCACCGGTGGTCGTCGAGAGAGGGAGAAAAAGAGAGAGAGAGAGAGAGAGAGAGAGAGAGAGTTTACGAAATAGGGGTAAAATAAATTTTGTTCTGACCGAAGTTAAAATATTAGCGACGTAACATAGATACGTCGCTAAAGAAAGCATACAGCGGTGTGGTTTATATTACGTCGCTAAACGCCACCGTATTGGCGACGAACAACGACGTTCAGCGTTGAATTTTCCCAAAACTAAGTTTTCTTTGCTAAGCGTCAGAGTACGTCGCTAATTTAAAATATTAGCGATGTATAAGAACAGAGTCGCTAATTCCGTCGCTAATATGAGTTATTTTGGTAGTGGACATGATTTGAATATTAAACAAATTTAGTTGTCCAAATTCTAATTGTCATATTAAATGGATTTATACAATATATTAATTTTTATAAACGGATTTAATTGGCATATAATTTGAATAACTACCATTTATGTTTTAAATGACTGTCAATTAATTGTTATATACAAAAAATGACTGTCTTTGAATAACTACCATATGGGCTAATAATTTGAATGACTATCAAGTATTTTTTATAAATGGGTTTAATTGTCATATAATAAAAATGACCAATGACATGATTTCAATAACTACCATATATGCTAATAATTTAAATGACTATCAATTAATTTTTATAAATGAATTTAATTGTGATATACTAAAAATGATCGTCTTTATACTGTATTTTAAATAAATACCATATGTGCTAATAATTTGAATGGCTGCTAATTATTATTTTCAACGAATTTTATTGTTATATACCTAAAATGACCCATAACAATTATATATATGAGCCGGGGTTTCTGAACCGGGCCGGGTGACCGGGCTTAGTGGGCTAAACCGGTTCGGACTAGTTTCCGCATCGGGCCGGGCCGGACCGGACTTCCGGGCCAAAAAACAAGGTCCTGCCCGGACCTGCTGAATGGTGGGCTGAACCGGTCCGGACCGTTAACCGGATCCAGGCCGCCCCGAACCGGACCGGTGTTGACTGGGCTGGGTTGCGGGCCGGCCGGTTCATCTCACCCCTTGATTGCAACACTGGAACTATATGTTGAGATCATAGTAATAGCCTAATTAATGCTGAGACGAGAGATCAAAAAAGTATAGCAAAAAAGTTATCTACAAAGATAAAATTATATCAAACTAGAATCAGAATAGTTACCAATGAATTAATCCTCTATAGTAATCCTCTATAGTGAATATATAGAAAGATACAAAAACATATTTTTAAGAAAATTCTGACCAAGGGCATTCAATTGTAGTAATAATTCTCATTTATGTTAACAGTATGCTGAGGCCATACAGCCTATTGCAAGGATGTGATCAAACTTACGACAACAAGTAATTTGAACAGACTAGTTCAATAAATTTACTTAT